>CM065174.1:13486997-13546997 GCA_033026295.1 Channa striata
TCTTCTAAAATGTTTCCTCTGCTTGATGCATGCCAATGATTTGGCCCTGCTCACACTCAGACTAACATCTTTTCCACGAACATGGGACGTGTCTTTCGACATGGTTGTTTAAGAAATGAGAAGCTACTCATTGCGTCAGTAGTAGTAGTAGTGGTAGAAGTACAGTCCAAAAACATGCATGTTTGTGCATGTCTCTCTGTGTTGGTCCTGTGTTGTTTAAATCCCAAAACCTGTGGTGGCTGTAGCTCATCTGGGGAAGGAACCGACTCCCAGTCCCTCTTTATGTCCCTCTTTTTGACTGACATGTCAAAATGTCCTTGGACAAGACACTGAACCCTAAAGTTGCTCCCAGTGGGTTTATGGGTTTATGTTGTGGTTAAATGTGCTGCTTGCGTTTGTCTTTAATTGTGTAGTTGGCTGCTGCCTTGGAAGAACACAGAACCCACGAAGCAGTGCACCTGAGGGAGCAGATGACAAAGTTCCGCAGTGAGGTGGAGATGGAGCTGACGATTGATAGGGAGAGGAACCAGCTGCTGCTCCTACAGTACCAGAAAGACAGCATGCATCTTCAACAGAAGGTCCGTACCTATGTTAGGAAAAAGTAAGGATTTGTCTTTTTAAGTTTTAAGTTTCAGCATGGCAGAAAAATACTATCTGTGATTTTCCAGAAACCTAAAAATGTCCAAACTACGTCAGTTGACCTATTCCTGTTGTATACACCTTCCATCTTCCATTCGCTGTATTTTGAGTTAGAGATCAGAATAGATGACATGAATGATTTTAGATTAGATTAAATTCAGTTGCACAGAATATTTTATGATTATATATAGTTCAATGAATATATCTGTCTGCTGCCTTTTGTAATTTGTTGTCTCTTATCGTTTCCTATTCATCTTGGCCTGCTTTATTTCACTAAATACCCATCTTGTCTCTTTGCCTCTTTCTCTTTTACTTTTCTGTGACATTCTACCTTTTAGGAATTTGAGATCAGGAATTTCCACTTCATTCTTGGACACACTGGATGTCTGATCAGTCTGTGTTAGTGTCTGTTTTTCTGCTTGTGTTGTAGGTGTGTGATTAATTTCTTTGCCATCATTAGAGTCACCAAAATTAACCCACACTCTATAAACTGCTGACACACACACTAGAAGAAACAAAAGAGAGTTTCAACAGACTAATCATCAGTAATAATTATTGAATTTCCAGATGTGGTAATATTGAGAACTCGTCTTCTTCATCTTCCACTTGTCTGGCTATGCAAATTCCCCTCCCACCCACTTCCTGTACAAAATCCAGATGAGGTAACAATAACGTGTGACTCAGAACACCTTGAAGCCTGGTAACATTTAAATCATCTTGTGTTCTCTGTAATCATTGCAACAGATTTGGTTGAGTTACAAATTGAACAGCATCATTTAGAGTTATGAACAAAATTTACAAATGAGCAAAACCAAAGAAAGCAGAAATCACATTACTGAAATTAAACCAATTAAATCATTCTTTTACATACAAAATGTTAATTCCCACAAATTGAAATCTTCTTTGCCAGTTGGATGAGCGAGAGCAGGAGCTGCGAGAGCTCAGGCAAGAAAGAGTGAAAGAGGAGCTGCAGCAGGACAGGAGGAGGATGGAGGAGAGGAGGACACAAGACGAGGAGAGGAGGAAGAGAGAGAAGGAGCTGCAATACTCTCAACAGCAGGAGGCACTACAGCTGAGCCAAGCCAAAGCTGAACTGCAGCAGATGACTGAGAAAAACACTGAACTACATGAGGAGGTGTGTGCGTGCGTGCGTGCGTGTGTGTGTGTGTGCATTCTGTATGTCATTGTCAAGACATGTGTTTTCTTTTTGTCTCAGTTTCACAAGAAAAGAGATACAGTATTTGTTGTCACTCTTGTAATGATGTGTTTCTGTTTTAATGATTTTTAAAGAGATCTAGATTAAATGTAGTAAGTGTGTGTCTGTGTAAGTGTGGTTACAGCCAAGAAGAAGTGGAGAGAGATGGAGTGAGAGGGGGAGAGATGAAGACAGACATAGTTCATATTTGCTTAGACAGCAGTGTGCGGTGATGGATTTCTGTGCCAGCACTATTCAAATGGAGCTGAATTAAACTGTGAAAAAGAAAGTGAAAAGAGGCGGACGGTGCATAGGGGAAGCAGGAGGAAGCGGTGGAAGAGTGGCAAGTGTGTGTGTGTGTGTGTGTGAGAGTAAGATTTCTAGCACATGGCTGCATGTCTTGAGGGGAGCAGTCTGAGTCTGTAGTCACGACATCTCAACTGTCTGACCACAAACACACACACACACACACACACACACATTCAAACACAAAGACGCACAATCCCTTATTGCCCTCAAGCTCAACTTTTCCTGCTGTTTCATTCTCATTTCCCATCTTCCTGTTTGTTAATTTTGTATCTCAGTCTTTTGCCTCGATTTAATTCATAGTGGAATATGTTGTCACAACATATATATGTTTCTATATACTGTGTCTGTGTGTGTGTGTGTGTACGTATGTATGTATGTCACAACATACAATAATTATTATAAGTCTGTGTAAACTTTTCAAACCGAAAAGAATGTCTAAAACATCCAGTAGACACTAACAAAAGATAATCATCCATTTTGGATTTTTGCCTGTTGTCACCTGGTGACATGCATTATACCAGCCTCAGTATATGAAATCAGTCACTTGTCAGTATACCAACATTTGTTTTTACACTCTCTCTTTCCCTCAATTTTTTTTAACTCAAATGTGCGACACAGTGAGTACGAATGAGATGAACAGTACACATCAGAGTTCAGTGTTAGAAACGATTGAATTTTGATCTATTTTACCGATCCTTTATAATATACATGTACCTTCAAAGAAGGTGGATGACTGGTACATTAGGAAGTCGATCAGTCACGCTGAAATACCATCAATCAACATGGGCATCCATTGTTCACTGACTGTGAAGGTCACTGAGTCACGACATTGCTTCCTGTCCTCTTCTCATCAGCCCCTTTCCTTTCACACCTCCTCCTACCCTCACCCAGATCAGTTTTGTACCACTCCGACAGCTCTCTAACAACCATTTCTTTTTGTCCACTGACTGTCTCTTTAACTGCCTCCCTCTCAGAGTGCCTGTCCAGAGAGGTTCAGCCAGTTCAAGGTGCCCTGATGCCAATTTCACAGCTGACATGCTCTTTTATGTCATTCATGGACCTTCGGCACAGCGGCTCCTTCCCCACCGCCTCCCGATACTTTCTGTTCTCTCTCATCTAATTTACACAGGCCATTTTTTCCCTGTGCTTGGTTTGTAGCTTTAGAGCAGATCAGTCAGTATAATCCTTTAAATGAACTTTGTGCTTTCATTCTTTCTTTTTCTGTTTCTTTGTTTCCCTCTTTGTTACCTAGCATTTGACTCTCATCTAGTTCACTCTCACTCCTATCTAATCCAAACAAAAGCTTCTATCACCCTTTTGTTTTTAAAAGGATTATTGATCTCTAGGTTTTTTTCCTATCTGTGTGTGTTGGTCAGAGATAATCAGGTTTTGATCATGACCTTGTGATATTGCTTTGGTGCTAAGATCTGGATCTGATGTTGAGGCATTTTCATCATTATGTGTTGGATCATGTGAGTGACCTTGATTTAGCCTGTCAAACTTCAAAACAACCAAATTATAGACTCTTAATTAAAATACATGAAAACACTTTTTCTGAACAGTATGAATTCTATATGCAGTACACTGTATGTGTGTATACATGTAAATATACGGTACATATGTGCGTGTGTGTTGCAAATGGAATTTGGTTTACAGTGTGAGAAAGCAGGGGCTCTGTGGGTTTGCGTGTGAGTTGCATGTAATAGCCCTGTAATCCTACCCTTAATGATGGCATGCACAGCATCACACACACATGCTGGAGCTAACACATGCCCGCATATAAAGTCTTTCCTACACACACAAAAAGGAAACAGCCAAGCACGTGTGTGCGGACTGTCACACACACTCTCACCATAATTGAATACAGTGGCATGATACGTGACAAACTGCACATGGAACATAGATAGAGTGGCATATAAGCTCATTTAAACTCAAACATATGTGGACAATTATAGGCACATATAAACCATACACGTGCAAGTATACACACATTTTATACATATCCTTCATCATACATGGATTTTCTTTACTGAACAGCGGCGGCCAGATGTGGACATACACGCACAAAAATGTGCAGAATGAGAAGAGATTCATGAACGCACAGACAGAAAAGCAGAATCTGCCGCTCAAACATACTCACTCACGACTCAACAGCCTTCTTCAAAACATGTGCAAACACACAACTCACATTAGAGCAACATATGTTTTGTCTCAGCCCTTAAATAATCATTCTGCATGCCAACAAATGAGGCCTGTTCATACACTGTCACACAAGGGGAACAAGGAACAAATTACTGCTCAAACTAATAGGTTCATGAATATTAGATGTACAGTGTGGCTAGTGACGATATTAAAAGCGCACAAATGTCTCATTGTATTTTTAATCCACTGAGTTTTCACATTGTGCATTTTGTTCTGTTTTTTTCCTCGTTTTATTCATCTAACAATTGCTTTGTCACATGCTTAGACACATTATGATTGTTACCGTGTAAGCACAACAAGAGCCACTAGAAACCAGAGTCAAATTTCCTTGTTCGTGCTAGTAAAGCTGGATCTATTCAAAGACCATGCGATACTCAATACATAGTTGTGTAGGAGAAAATACTGACCAATTACTAAGATAATTAAAATAATTTAAATGTAATTTGTAAAAGGACACTTTTTTCCTAAAAAATTTATCGTTTAGCAATGAAACACACCTTGGATACTTTCAGAATACTCAGGGGCTTTGCCAGAGTTTATTGGTCTGTATAAGTAGCTTGTGGTGGCTAATGTTAGAAAAGAACACCTGTATAACTCCAAAACTATAATTTACTTGATGCAAGATTCATCTCAAAATGTGACAGAATGCTGTGCAGCTTTTTTCTTTTCCAATAAAATTTGTATCAAATATGAAGTATCTGTTAAATTTGTGCACTTAGGTTTTTCATCCAACTATTTTGTAAAGCATACAACAGGTGTCTGATATCAGGCAGCAGATGGTCGCAATGGTGTAAACCATTCAAATGGAACATGTTTGTAATTAAATGAGCCAGTAAGCATTTTCTTTTTTTGTATTGGTAGGAAATGTGAAAGAAAAACGAAAAAGCTATGAAGAGCCTTGCCAGAATCGATTTTTATTTTCAAAGTCTGGCTAAGGACCTAAAGACAGCACTCACTGTCACATAACAAGAACTGTAGTTTATTTCAATCAGGCTTAATTTAGTTTAAGAGGCTCAGTAGACCTGAAGATGTAAACAGTATAATGTATCACATGCTGAAATCACATCACCAGCATCACATCGACCCATGAACTGTTTCGATCCGCTTTGTGATTCTTGGGGAAAAATTTACCTCATGTACAGGATGTTTGTGTATTTTTCAATTATTATTTTCAGATTGCTTATCTGTAAGTTGAACCATCAGCTTTGTGTGTACACTTTTTGCTTAGTTGTACATATATATACTTTTTACTTTTTAAGCGTAACATTATGCTGTAAGTGTTTCACAGTATTAATACTCTATCACTGAGTTTGTCAGTTAATTCATTATGGTCACATTTTTCTAATGTGTTCAGAACCTAAACTGGTTTTACACTGAAGTGTAAATGCCTGTGTTTGTTCCTCTGTGTCTTTTACTCCCTCCTGTTTCTGCCAGCCTCAGTCAATTTCTCCTTCGGTTTAAAGTCTTAAAGGTTCCCATTGGACTTTTGACCACTACTAAAGCTTTGATCTGTGTTTTTATGAGTGGACTCCATTGTTTATCCTGTATGCACCTGAGCAAAAAATGCACATGTGGCTGATGCGATAAACATCCCTGCCAACAGTCGCACACCATTCCACTGAGCTTTCTTGGGAGCCTTTTAAGCTTTAATAACAATAAACTGTAATCTGGTGAAGATTACATTAATTGGAAAAAAAGCAGCATTGTTTTAAAAAACTTCAGTACATTACTTCTACTCTCTCTCTCTCCTCTAGGTGGCATCACTCCAGGAGACAGTAAGAAGGGAGTGTGAGGAGAGGGAGGAGTTGACTGCTGCTCTGTCCCAAGCTCAAGAGGAGCTCCTTAGGCTGAGATCCCCAGTTTCGCATCAGGGCTCCTTCAGGTCTCCTCCACCCCCCATGGAGCAACAGGCACTGTCAGGAAACAATAATGTCCATCTCCATAGTAAAGCCCGAGTACCTCTTGTTCGATCTTCAACATCCCCAAACACACTCCGACCCTCCCTGAGCTGCACAGACAAAGACAGAGTCGTGGGCACAGGTGGAGTAGGAGCAGAGAGAAGTTTGGAGACCTGGAACGCTGGTGGGGGGTTATGTGAAAAAAAGCAAGAGAGAACGCTGCCTAGACTAAAACCAGGAAGCACAGTGAGCAAAGACAAACATAAGGTCAGTTTAATGATGGGAAGGAAGGAAAGACTGTAGCAAAGTAACCTGAACAAGACAAATAAAACTGAAATACGCACATAATTGTAATGTTTTTAAATTAAAAATTTTATGTTATTTTATTTAGTTCATTTATTTAGTCCTTAAAATTTCCTGTTAGTCACACATACACACATATGTATACATAAGCAGGTACTTGAAAAAACAAAACTCTGTTCGTACACCAGCAAACTCCCAGGACACACACTCGGTCTCAGAAATCCACTTGTTTTCGCACAACTCGGCTCACGCGGCGTCGCTGGCATGCAGGATTTTTTCAGACAAACACCCATGCACGGATATAATATGCAACACACACACAGAGAAACACACAGCCTGTAACAAGTGCAGGGCTGAGGGGGCATGACAGTGTGTCCCTTCCCACCCGTGGACATGGACAAAAGGCAGGAAACACAAAAGACCCTGTAAAGCAAGCACCCACACACACACACACACACACACACACACACAAACACACACACACAACTACCCAGCCCGCTCCCCTCAGGCATTGTGTGTTATTGACATCATTCACTGCATGCAAGGTCTTTCCACCCCTTCTCTCACCCTTTCCTCTCCCTCTACATTTGGGATGAATTGGTATGATGGGAGAAATGCGTGAAGTGTGTGTGTGGCATGGAACTAATTTCCCCACTTACTGGAACACATGGAAAGCCTTTGCTTTGGATTCCCTGTGTCCCTCTGTCCGTCAATCTGAGACAATGCACATGTAGATAATTTGCTCAGAAAAGGTAGGATGATCATGAATTCACCTTGACAGCATTTCCTGTGTTTGCCAAAACACACACATATGGTTTATCTACTAAAACCCTGGGTCCAAGTGGTAAAGACATTCATAAATTTAGACCAATCAACAATTATTGCCATTAAAATTGCAATTTCTTTCTTTTTTTATATCAGGTGGAAATTTTTCTACTACACGTAAAAATGGTTCACATTTTTCTTTCAGTGAGCAGGCTTGGAGTTCCAATAAATAAATTACTTCAGGTTTTCAATTTATTCAATGAATCGCTCCAGAAAAAACCTTACAGATGTCAGAAGCTAAGGTTATTTTATTCCCCAGCAACCTCCGTATAAAACACACACTTTACCTTGTGTAATGTTTGTGGCAAAGGTAGCACTGATTTATGCTCTGCAGCTGACTTCTTGTTGCCTTCCTGTGTTTGAGTGTGATTGTGCGTGACCTTGCTCATGTGTTTACTCATTTCATGACACTCTGCCATGTGAGAATGTGTGTGTGTCTCCAGTGAGTGATCCTAACACAACCATTGCTGACTTTGTGTGATTAGGCAGTGTTTACTGAGGAACTTATTTTTATGGTCATGGTCATAATGTATAGTGTATGTCCATATGTGAGAAAGAGAAAAACATATAAATATTACATGCTTGGGAGATATAAGACTGTGTGTGTTTTTTATTGCCTGTAAAAAAGTGAAACACTTTTTTATTATTATAAAGAACAGTGAAGTAAGAAGTAATGAAGTAAGTAAAAGGTTTTTTTAACACAATAAATAAAATGAGAGCACTTCTCCTGTGTGTTGGCTTAAAAGACAAGCTTGGTAATTCATCCGTGACTTAAAGGCAGACAGTTAGAATAAGTGGACCTTGAGTGAACTTTTGATGGCAGCCAGATCCAATTGAAAATTTTCAATCTGACTGTAGACTTATGACTGGTGTTTATGTATGATTTTTATTTTCTGATAAACGCATCTGCCAGTTACAGATTTACACTGACAGACAATATGTAAGGGTAAATTGCCATATTTCTCAATGAGTCGCTTTTTAATATCCCTAGTTTTGCTGCAAAACTCTCAAAACAATTTTGAACCATCAGTGGCATTTGAAAAATCAGGTCCAACATACTGCTGTGAATCAAGCGTAAAAATCTCTGTATCATTGTCTCATCTCCTGCTGGTAGGAGGCATAAAAGCAATAATTAGTTTAGTTCTGGAAAAACATCCCACTTATCACTGTGAGTTACATGATAAAGTTAGCTGGTCATTGCTGAAACGGAGAAAATAATAGGACACCTGTGTGTTCATCTATAATGCTGTGCTATCTAAGCTGATAATATAGTATAACTTCTTTAGTTAAGCTTAGAGCTCCTAATCAAGACACCACATCATAGGAGAGACGGGCTTTGATGTTTCTTTTTATCTCTCTTACATTTCTTCCTGCTGTCGTCTACATTTCTGCTGAGTATTTAAAGACAGAACCCTCTTACGAGGAACTCTGTGACACTGGCAGACTCTTCAGGCTCCTTTCTGTCCCCACACTGCCTCCTATCCCCAAAACACTCCTCTCTCTTCTTGTGGCAGTTTCATAGCGTATTCACACTTGAAACCTTTACAGTATGTCACACTACTAAAGGCTTGCAAGCATTGTGGATTTACATTAAGAGAAGATCCTTACCATTGTCTGACTCCCTTTCTTGTGTAAAGTGTAAACGCTATTTTTGTTTGTCTCAGTTCTTATAGGCTTCTAAATGCCAATGACATACAGTTGTTTTGGCAAAATTGTTCTGTACAGTATATTTCCATTCAGAGAGAGAAATGCACACTCAGTCAATTTATTAAGCAAATCATGATCAACATTGTAATTTTTCATTACACTCTACACTATTTCTGGCAAACACACACATACATGTGGATCTGTCTTTGTGTCAATATTATTTTAATCTCTTTGCCCTTTTAAAGTCAATCCCGTTGAATACCAAACGAAGGCTAAAAAGCAGTTCCCTCAGCCTCTCCTTCTCAGCTACTTGTGCCTTTACTTTTTCTCTCATCCAGTCAGCTCTCCCTTTTCTACTCCTTTCTGCTTGACTACGGGCACTTTTTTCTTTGCTCCTGCCCTTGTTGTACAGCTCTTGACCTGGTGTCCTTCCTGATTTGAAATGGTTTGGAACACATGCCTTGGGGCATGTGTGTGACAGACGACTGGCCTCAATGACATGTATGAAACAAGCACGCAGTATGAATGACATGTTGGTTTAACATTCAGATGAAATCACCCTTACCCGATATCTACACATATACTCTACATGTATATATGCACACATGCATGCAGTGCTGACACATTTGCACTGTGATCTCCACAAAGCAATTATCATATCAGGGCAGGCATGCACACGTGTCCTTGGAGAATCTGTGCAAGTTGCTCATAAACACACACATGCTCCAGGGAGTGGCGTGTGTGTATAACTGAGCCCTTGTTCGTCACTGGGCGTCCCTGAACGCCTCAATCCTGTGTCGTTACGGCCGTTCCGGAATTCTGTCGTCCCGTGAGCCCATCCCACGCCCTATAATTAGTGTCACCCAGGCAACTGGAGAAAGAATGCTCAGTATTCTTGTCGTCCTAGTAACTGCGTAAGTGTGGAGGCCGGAGGTGCTGATTGTAGGTGTCTGTTAATGACAGGGACAATGAGATCTCAGTCTGCTGCCTCATGTGGCGTGGTAGTAAAACTGAAGATGGAAAATGTATATGTGTTTACTGCATGCTGTAAACACACATGCAGTTGTGTGTTCAAGGTTATGGAAGTCAACTCTGAGGTTATGTTTTCATTACTGGTTACGATAACTTCTGAGACGATTGAGGGTATTGGACCCCTGTTGACCCACTCTTTTCTGCTATATAAGCTACTTCTGTTCATTTGCAAAATGGACAAATCAACAAAAGTCGTGTTACTAGAAAACTGAAAGGCCCCAGGTTTGCTGTGTGCAAGGTATTAGAGAAATTTTATTAAAAGCTATTTAGAAATATGCACCGTGTTTTGTAAAATACAAAGTATATACAGTTTAACAACAACATAAATTGAAGCAGTAATAAGATTGGATGATAAGTGGTTGATTGATTGAATGGTCAGCTCAGAATGGGGTTCCAGAACCCCACAATATAATAGGTGGTATAGATAATGGATGGATGATATATAGAGTGCTACATGTGCAGATGTTCAGAGTTTAAAATTCACTCTTTGATGTCAAGCTGCCACAAAAGGTTGCAATTTTAAGTTTTTTTGGTAAAAACTATAATAAATATGGTCCTGAGCTGGATGTTGTTCTTGTCTTTACACATCATGGCCACAGTACCACACTGAACCCATCTCAGCTGACATTTAACTTTGGTGGTGCAAATTACCAAACAAATTAGCAATTAATCAAATCACCAAATAGACTAGAAATAAACTTGTAGTGATACTTGTGGTATTGGGCCCCACACTGGGCAGTACTCTCTGCAATTAATGCAACAGAGAAAAGATCGATGCTTACAGAAAGCTTTGTATGCCCATAACCTTTTGCTTTGCCAGTAAAATGATGCAGTTTAAGATCAGGATACAGATTTAGTAAAGATCAGGACAGGGATTTAGTAAATTGGACAGTCTGTGTGTCCCCATGAAGCCCACTGCTGCACATTAGCCAATCAGAAACCTTAAAGCGTTGGTCTCTGGTTCTCTCTGCTGTCCGCTTTTAGTTAATGCAGGGCTTCCGGCTATTAAATCACGGGAGCATAAAAGTAAGTGAACATTATGTTCCCTGTCCAAATAGTCAGAGCTTACAATTGACATAATCGAATCCAGTCTTGAAATGAAAGTTATATAATATAATGTGACTTCAACCATTTTTGCTCATTTTTGCTCGTTGCTGTAAATTAGAACGCCTAAATAAAACATGGAATATATATAATACAGACGTCCCGTAGAGTACGTGAATACAAACACCAATATCACCAAAAAAAAACCCAAAAACCAATTTAAAATAATTAACTTCAACAATTGCAATAACTTTTTTCCTTTTCCGTTTTCGATTGGCGGATGGATATGTTCCTGGGTTGGGGGTGAGAAGTCCGGACTTTCCCGTAAATGACGTCACACAAAGCGTTTTGCATATGGTTGGTGAGTCGCTTCCGATCGTTGGTTAAACGTGATGCTGGAATCAGCATCCACAAAGAAAATATCATATGTTTATGATTGTCTTTTCCAACGTGTGCATCGAAGTTCAGAGAGAATGATATACGACACAATGTTGTCAACTATTGTTTCGTAGGTCGTTCCACGTTTGTCTTCTGAAAAGCGTTTGAGATCGAATTGAATTGCTTTTGTGTTGTTTTCTAATGAAGAATGAAGTAGTTTACCAAAAATCAAAATGCAGATGTGTATAAGTTGTAAATAGTTGTATTTAACTATTTATTCACATAACAGGTTACGGATTTAACTTTATTTAGTCTCCAGCCATTATGTTAAATAGTGGCGTAAAAAGAAAAATACTTAAGGTGCATTCACATATACAGTGAAGTATAGTTCAATTAGATAAAATTCAGTATAGTTTGAATTCCATTACAGTCTGAATGACATAAAATCAGGTTTTACTAAATTATTCCGTATTGCGAAACTATTTTTTCACCGCGGATGTACACGTCCGTTTGAGTCGCAGTCGTGGTGGTGACGTCACGTACTTTGTCAGTTCACCCTAACGTTCCTCCGCCATCGTAGTGTTGAGGTAAGCTAAGCGGTAACTGCAGTTCTTTGGGCGAATATGGCCGCGGGTCCTCTCTCCTTATCTTCCAACGCATCCACAAACAACGATGGCATTCTCATTGGCGACAAAGTTTATTCGGAAGTGTTCCTTACGATCGACAACTCGCTGGTACCGGAGGAAAGACTCTCTCCGACGCCGTCCATGCTCGACGGCCTCGACCTGAACGCCGAGACCGACCTTCGCATACTTGGCTGTGAATTGATTCAGTCTGCTGGCATTCTTCTCCGGTTACCTCAGGTAAACTGGTTAAAAATATTAAATAATGTACGTATGTGTTTATTGGTTTGTGTTTTACGTGTAATGGACATATTTTCTTTAGCTTTGTAGCCCACAACTCACAACGGCCTCGTCACTAGCCAGTTGCTATCGCTAGCTCTTTGACGCTGGCGTGGTGGAGTTAAAATGGCGGCGGTCCATTGTGTAAGGTTGGGCTAGGTCGTACGAGAAATTGCACAAACATCATGCTCTGTGTTTTCTTGATAGGTGGCAATGGCAACGGGACAGGTGCTCTTCCATCGGTTTTTCTACTCAAAGTCCTTCGTCAAGCACAGTTTTGAGGTGAGTTTGTTGAAGCGTGCGGATAATTGTCAGGCTGTTGCTTTCTTAGCGCTGGTAATCCAAGCACCTCGTTAACGTTTCGGTTACGTTCGTGGCCGCCATATTGTCTGTGCTTGTAACGGTTCCCCAGGTGCTTTGGAGCGAAAACGTACGATCAGTACTACATAGATTAAAAATTTGAAAGTACAGAAATATTACTGGGTCAAAACTTTGCTTTTTCTACTCGAAGACCGACCCTTTTTAATGGGTTTATTTTTTCTAGATTCAACGTATCCTGGCCAATGTGACTTAATCCATCACAAAATATTAGCATTTATGTGCTGTTACATAATTATTACCATTGACAGTCCAAATAATAATAGATATTTACTACTCATGTTTAAGAGTTTATTTTTCCCCCAGTGATGTAAATCTCTTAATACTGAAATCGTGACTTAGCCAGGCAAAATATGGCAGTGTCTCTTGTGTTAAGAGTTTACTAAGGTTGCACTGCCAGTGCCCAGCCACCCATTAGGGTTATGTACGTAGACACACTTTAGTTGTAAGTTTGAAAATTGAACTCTTTCCTCTGTTCCTTTTTTCTGTGATTATATTGACAGATTGTTGCTATGGCTTGTATTAACCTGGCCTCCAAGATTGAAGAAGCGCCACGGAGAATAAGAGATGTCATCAATGTTTTCCATCACCTGAGACAACTCAGAGGCAAAAAGTAAGCATCAACCTTGAATTTAGTATTTTGGTACATTTGGGCTTAATGGATGTTTTTGTTTCATGAAACATATTGCATTGTTGGTTTTTGTGTCTATCAAATGTTGTATGATGATCTGTTTCAATGTGAAAGTGCTCTTCTGTTTATCCATGTACTCTAAACCATTTTAAAACTTTTCAGTTTCCCCTTCACTGGTAGTTTGAAAAGTGTAATTGACATTGATGTCCTAGCAAATTCACTTAAAACTCGGAGTATATTTTATTCATTGTAAGACAAGGCACAACTGTTTTTTCCCCTTCAGTGTGCCTTTGTCTTCATAGAAATCTGTTCTCATTTATTACTACAGACCTCAGCATTAACTTGGCTTCTTTTTTCCCTTGCAACCAACTAACAGCGACCAGCTACATTTACCAAAGCCTGGGTGATGTGGAATGGTACGTAAGATGAAGCAGTCGGCATGACAACCCTGATGCGAGGGGGTCTCTCTACCCCCAGGCCCACCCCACCCCCTCCTATGGGAGACGCCCGTGGTCTGATCCACTGCGGGGCACTGGGATCGGGGATGACAGGTTGGCCGAAGGTCCTTGGCCCCCGGGGGCGCCTTGAGGACTTCTGTGGTTCAGTCTTAAGCTTTGGGTATCTTTCTGCTAATCGTTGGGTAATGTAGTTTACTGCTCCTCACCATGCATTTTGCTTATGCTTAAAGAGCAAAATCACATTCACCAACTGTTAACCATGGCTTTAATAGAAATATCGCCTTGTTTGTTGAGGTTAGGATAAAGAGTTGGAATGCTTTCAGGCCCTGCAGGTTACATTTTGTGTCAGTGCATGCACCGTAGCTGCAGTAGGTTAAAATTTATCCAGAATTGTGATGCATTTGTTGCAAGTTATTGTTTTTTTAGATGTGCAAAATTCACAAATTAGATTTCCTGATTTTGATAGGGTGCATTTTTGCTTTGTTTGGATTAAACATTTGTTGCTTTTGAAAGGTTATATATTTCCTACTTAACAGTAAAAACATTTCTGTTCATGAATTTCTGTTGTAGTTTAAAATTTTTGTAAGAAGGCTAACATATAGCCTGTGCTATTGGTTAAATGCATTTTTCGCTAAGTATTTTATGATTGCAAGAAAATAATGTTTTTGGCTATATTAGTAAAATGGGCTGTGAGTAACCATCAGATGTTTGGGCAGGTATTTATACTGAAGCTGGAATATAGTCTTTTGGTTAAAAATGTTTTAGTTTCTTTGAATCTGTTGAATTAACAGAAGAAGTCGGTGGTTGGTACCATAATGTTTGTAGATGAACACATACAGTACGCTAGAAAAGGTGAAAATGACTTGTAACAGCTATTGAAGTTTTTTATTTTTGAGTTTACATGTGCATTGCATGGGCATTTAGGTAGTGATGATGGTGATGATCTGAGTTGATATTTCTGTTAAAGCTGTGACACAAGGTGTTGAATGCTTTCCACAGATCCCATATGCTTTCTCTGGAACCACAGGAGTCCACAAACCCCAGCAAACCGTCAGTTAGTTAAACCTGTTGCTTTAAGTTGGTTGAAAGGGGAAAAAAGCAAAGAGTACCAGAAAAACAAAAGGGCACTTTCTTTTTTACTTTAATTTCGAAAGGGGGGAATTTATTTTATGTTGATTCCTTTATAAACCAGGACTCCAAGTTCATTGATACTTGATCAGAACTACATAAATACCAAAAATCAAGTCATCAAAGCGGAACGGCGGGTCCTGAAGGAGCTGGGCTTCTGTGTGCATGTCAAGCATCCACACAAGGTGAGTTTAAGCCACACTCGGTAAAATATTTCTTGTGTAGTGCAGTGTTTGTTTTTTGTGTTTTATAACATATTATTCTGTTTCCAGATTATAGTAATGTACCTTCAAGTCTTGGACTGTGAGAAGAACCAGACACTTGTCCAGACGGCCTGGTAAGTTCCTTCCTTGTTCTTCACTGACCATCCCCCCCACAGCAACAACCTGTATCATGTCTGCAAGAAATACCACCAGACCTGGGCTAAAGATGAAGTTGAACGAGTTTCAAATGGTTGTATTACTTGAAGCGCACTTGATTTATCTGCTTGGAACTTGGGAGACCCATGTGTGGAAACAACTGTCAGATAAGTGATATTCAAGTGCCCCTCATGTGTTGAGCATGAATTTGAAAAGCTTTCAACAACCATTTTGCCCAGGTCTGAATGCACCATTTCTTCACTTCATTTTAACCTTTTCACCTCCTTTTTTTTTTATTTTTTTCCTGATGTAGCAATTTGGTTTTTTGCAAACCTCTTCTGTGTCTCACTCTGTCTGCCCTTAACATGGCTTTACTTTAAAGTCTGTTTGATTTGCGGTGCCCAGGGAACTTGGTTTAACTTTGTCCTTTCTCTCTACTCTTTGATTAAAGGGTAGTCCATGCTGGTAAGTCACATAAAGAACCTCTGAACTCTGCCTCCTCCAACCACATGACTTCAGGAAGCTCCCCCCATTGGCTGGCTGCCCCTCTCCAGACAGCCAATCCCAATGCCGAGATTCACTGAAGGGGGCGGGCGGGCCTTTCCCAACAGCCAACATCATCTTGTTTTCTCTTGGGTGTCCAAAAGGATTTGTATTTTTTTGGTCTTGCTAAAAAGGTCTCAACTGTAATACCTACTATGCCAAGTAGCTACAGATAAATTTATTCTGACTTTTTTTATATAGTTTACTTGCATCTAGCAATGAAGTAAACTTAGTCAGAACATTTTTTTTGACCAGTTTGCCTTCCTTTTTGTATTAATAGTAGTGTACTGTGTCCTGTCCCCAACTGACGTGGTATCCAGACATGTGTCTGTCTTGCAGGCTGATCCAGTTCACATGTTTTGCCTCGAAGGACCCGTCTTGCCCACTCAGCAGTCAGAATCCAACGGCCATGTGTTCTATAGTAGCATGTATTGGCATAGACTGACCTTCTAAAGTCAGGTTCAGGTCTTTTCTTGTTTTTGTTTTTTTTGAAGGCCAAGTTAGCCTGGAAGTAAATCCTGTATGTCAGGTTTGCTACAAATGTCCACAGTAGTTTTAATTCCACTAGGTGGAAATTAACACTGTGGAGAAGTCACCACTATAGAAATAAAGCTGTACTGCTTTGTGGGTTTTTTCCCTTTTATCTCTTGTTGGGATGTAGTTTTTTAGGCTTAAATTTTATCACAAGGTGTGTCATTGTTCTTGTCACCGGTGTTTTTTGCCATTTGACTTCTATGTTTAAGGGCATAGATGCTTACTTATGCTGTACTTGCCTGATTAACATCCTGCCCATTTTGTTGTTTGTTTCCTTAATGCTCTCCCAATGGCAAATCTCATTTATCTAGACAACCCACCTTCACATACTCTTGTAGCACGAATTTGCTACGCTTAATAGTGATATAGAGCGTCACCTAACTTCTCTATAAAAACTTTTCCTTTATGCCAGAGTTGTGGGGGTTTTACAGTTGAACTACTATGTCAGTATAAAGGTCATAGTCGTTTTGGTTGAGATGCTAAGCATACAAAACTTAAAATTAATTTTAGAGCAGTGATGCATCAATTGATTACAGCATACGATTGACTTGCAAAAACTAGCTGTCGTGGATGCAGCCATGCATGCTGTGCCTCCCCATATCCTCGGATCTAAAAATCTGCAAGTAGCCACTGAATTGTAGATGAATGTTGTACATCTGCATGTCTGCATGTGTCATTGTCTCCATCATTTGTCTTAATCTGGTTACTCTTTGGCCAGTGTTATGGACGTCTTGGTATGTCTCGATTAGACTATTTTTCACATGTCAGATTTCTTTTGTGACATTCTGCTTTCCATGGATGCCCCAGAGAGAAATGGACAAAGTTAACCATGGTCAATCAAAGCCCACATTTTATTTCAGTATATGGAATGCTGAGAACTATTTCTGTTGACTCTCTAGCCATCAGGGCTAATGATTAATATTAAGTGCTCTTGTTGACTTCTATGCTTGTGGTTTTATGTTCTCCAGTCTGACCAGTTAGAGCATTAATGATTTTTCAGAAGTCACCAACCACATATTTTCTCTGTGGTTGTAGCAAATGACTTGGTTTAAATAGAAAACATTTAATAGTTTAGCAAATTATAAAGAGAAAGTGTTGCAAGTTCACTGGCAGAAATGATATTTAATGTATGTATGGCTGAAAAGTTGCTTTGTGTAGAAAAGATGCTATGTTTGTTTTTTTTTGTCCTCATAGGAACTACATGAACGATAGCCTGAGGACAAATGTGTTTGTCAAGTTTCAAGCTGAGACTATTGCGTGTGCCTGCATATACCTTGCTGCCAGAGTTCTACAGGTAAGTGGAAATGATAACTGTTTTTATATTTGGCAGAAATGCTTTTCATCAAATTAGAAAAAAAATATTGTATGCAGTAAGTTCTTGTGCATGTTTTTTCAGATACCTTTGCCATCCAAACCTCATTGGTACCTGCTGTTTGGAGCCAGTGAAGAAGAGATTAAAGACATCTGTATTACCACCCTTAAACTCTACATGCGTAAAAAGGTACTTTTAATTTTAACCACTGAGGTATAAATGACAATGGCATAAATCTTTGTAAGTCTTTAGTGAAGCTCCCCCTAACAACAAGCCTTATTGAAAGCATTGACACTGTCAATTCTTCTACAGCCTAACTATGAGCAGCTGGAGAAAGAGGTGGATCGGAGGAAGGTGTTCCTGGCAGAGGCAAAGCTCAAGGCCAAGGGCCTGAATCCTGATGGTACACCTGCATTGTCCACGCTGGGTGGCTTCTCTCCTGCTTCCAAACCCTCCTCCCCAAATGCTGTTAAGGTAGAAGAGAAGTCCCCAAATCCCCAGACCCTCAAGCCAGTTAAAAAGGAGCCAGATAGTCGGACTCAGGTCAACAAGAGTCCACACAATGGGTGAGTATACAACACATCTAACAATGTTTTTGTGTAGATGCGCTTATCCCTTGTGTGTGTATTGGTTTTCTCTGGGTGCTTCACTGTCCTTGTATAGTCCAAAGGCATGGAGGTTAAGCTAGTAGGTTGATGAGTGTCACAGACTTTGATAGTACGCAACTGACCTGTTGAGGGTTGACTGCTTTTTGCCCAGCGTCAAATGGAGTAATGAAAAATGGCTTTAAAAAAATTGCATTGTGCCTAGTATTTTTAATTGTTCAAAGCATTGACAATGTGAATTTCTTTAAATTACCCCCTCCCAGGTTGAGGAAAGAAGTGAAGATTGGGAGGAACAGCAGGAGTGGAAGTCGATCTCGTTCAAGAACACGTTCACGGTCTCGATCCCGCTCCCCTCGCAGACAGTAAGTTTAATGTGTTATTAATACTTTTCTAATTCTTTACTGGTTATTGATCTAACTTTTAACCTGCAAGATAAAATAAAGTATCTTCATGTATACAAGCAATGTGTCAGGGATAGCTGAGTATATGGCTCATCTTCTCCTTTTTCTTCTACATAACAGTTACAACAGCAGGCGAAGTTGCTCAGGGACCTACAGTTCGCATTCACGTTCTCGCTCTCACAGTCGTAGTCCATCACCTCGGCGACACCAGCCTTCACCCCTCCTGCCCCACCTCAAGTCCAAGACCAGCCACCATAGCAACAGTGACTCAAAACCCAGTGGACGCCACAACAATAGCGGCAGTGGAGGATCTGGTCACAAGAGGAAGCGCTCACGTTCTCGCTCACGCTCCCGAACGCCGGTCAAAGTAGACAGGGAGAGGGAGAGGGAACGGGAGAGAGACAGAGACCGCAGCTCCTTTGACCTGTCTTCAAAGAAACACAAACATGATCGAGGAAGTGGTCACCGAGGAGAAAGGAGGGAAAGGGACAGGTCTCGATCCTACGACAGGGAAAGGGAGAGAGAGCGTAGCCACAAGAGCAAGCACCACAGCAGTAGTGGGCACTCAGGACATAGTCGCCACCGACGCTAAGACACACATCACTGACAAACCCACAGACCAGCTCTGGGGCTGATATTCACTGAAAACCTGCCAATAACTTGACATCAAATGTGACATGTTCTATAAACTATCTGGTAATTTGGTTTAATCATGTTGGTAGACTCATCTCACAAGTTCTTCAAATGGTTAAGGATTTAGTTGACTGCAGCTCAGATGGAGGCACATCCTAATGTCAGTTTAAATCACAAACACCACACTATTACTCTGAAGGACATGTCACATTTGAAGTGTGTTACCTGCTGCCTTCCACTTTAGTCAGGTTTCTGGGCTTCTCATATGCACCCTGAACATGACTGGTTAAATTTTATAATCTACAGGATCACTTAATCTATTGAACCTTACATTTTGTCTCACAAGTCAAAATCGCAAAAACCTTTTGTAACATAAAATTTTACGCCAAAAAAACGGCAGAGCCTCGACAGAGGCATTTACCTCCATTCCACCAATCACTGTTAAATTAGCTTGAATCCTACACACAGCTTCTGCATGCAGAAATGTCTCTAAATCACACTCACTGCAGATATTTGACAGGTTATGTAGATCACACGTGTGCATGTGAGAAACCCAGCAGCAGCAGCAGCAACAAACATTAGACTGTTGGTTTTTCCTCCCACTGTGTCAGACACCATCAGTGGTTGAAGGACTACACTAACGCGTTGTGGAGTCAGTCCCAGAACTGTCCCTGTCATCTTCACCATAGCCTTTTCTTTTTTCCATGTCACCTGTCCCACACACCTCTACTCTCTCTAGCCTCCCCTTATGTTCTTGCTTTTACATGTAAAGTTGTGAACTTTAGGGCGAAAGGAACTTATTTACAGTGTAAAAATGAATGGATATCCGCTGAGAAAATGTGAATGCTTTGATTTATAAAAGCGAACTATTCAGTGGATGGATTGAATGAATAAATGTAAAATAAAATAATTCAGGAAAGATCAATATGTTTGCACATTAAGGGACTAGCAGGTGAGTTTTTTTTTTAAGGCAAATGTTGCTTGTGTTTTGTACAGTTTAAAAAAGCAAACTTCTTTTTTACAGAGGGGATGCAGACTTGATTTAAAAACATTTTAGGATTGTCATTGTTACACTGGTTTTAGTCTGCACGAGTTCATGTCCAATTTTTATTTAATAAACAAGTTATGCCACTGAAATGTCTTGATGGAATTTGTATCAACTGTCATAAAATGAATACTAAACAATATAACATAGCCAGAAAGACCCTTAATAGTTAACAATACTTGTGATTGATGGTCAAAAATGTTTTACAGGTCACTCACAAAATGTAGTTTTACACATGGCAGTTCACAACAGCCAGAGGGTGCTATTGCCCATATATTTCAATAACTAGATAAACAGAATAAATAATGTGTGTGTGTATATATAGCATAGTGTATCTAGGAGATATATACATCTATATCTGTGTGAATATAAACATATAGATATATACACACACACATATCTATATATCCTAGGAGACTTAGGCTCTTACTATAGGTTATACTAGCAGACTTTCAGAAAGTACTTCATTTATTCTTAGGAACCACTCTCAGAGGTTTCAGGTGTCCATTTGCTGATCTTGATCTTCAATCTTCTCTTTAAAATTGTGGGGATGATGATAAATCCCCACCGACCTGTCGTCCTGGCTCCCCCTTGCCGTAGCATTTGTGTTGTACCTCGTCAGTCTGTAGTAATAGTGGTTTTTTTTTGTGCTACTAGTTGTTTTGATGGTTAGTGAAACGAACCGACGCCCCACCACACCAAAGTCAGCAGTGTTAACCACTGAGCTATGTGTACTGCATGTGTCAGGTGTCTGGATGGAACCTGTTGACAAGCAGGCTACTGGAACAAGACCAAGACATTCATGGACGAGAGAAGAAAGCAAGGAACTATTGGAATCTTACTGCGCGAGTAATCCTAGTGAGCGGGGCTACATGCAGAGGATGCAGGATGTATGGACACGTCGAAACCCGACATCTACACTAGGACCGAAACAGCTAGTAGCACGGTGTTCTAATATCTAATATCAACATACACCAGAGAAGTCGAAACCAGGAGAATAAACAGGATGTTCTCCACTGAGCCATCCAAGGTCTTCTTACTGGGAAGGTAAGAAGACTCACCAAGTCTAGAGACTGAAGAACTGGAAAAGCGAATGGGAGAAGGAGGCTTCACATAACTGCAACCAGTGGCTGGTGGACGTGAGAGCAGAACCATAACAGACATCCAAGAAACGGTCTCTGAAGACCTGGACGGCACCAGGCCCTGACACGATCCACGGCTACTCTACTTACAAGCTCTACCAAGCTCAGTAAAACAAGTGCAAGTTGTTTCTTAATAACGATGATCTTGAGATCATGGGCAGATGGGCAGTAGGAGGATAAAATCTCAAGAACATTTCGGATTGAAGAAATGTCCCAGTTCTTATTGACACTGTAATAAGATGATCTACAGATGTAGTGGGAGATGATGAACATTGCTGTCACTGTTTCTCTGTGTGTTCAGCTGAGAGACTCCACTTTGTTCAGGTAATAAAAAAAAATTCTTGTCATGATCCCCCCCAAAAAACCCCAACTTATTTCCTTTGTGAAATATTGTTATTTTTGTATATTTTGTTTATATCAAGTGACAAAAGCCAAACCCAGGTATGTGAAGACAGAAAAAGAGACTGGGGATCTTTTTGCACATGTTTATTGTAGAGTTATTATTGACATTCTGTCAAGGAAAATACTACAAGGCAGGATGACACATGCAAATGGTGCAACAGGCAAATTTAAAATCTATATCTATATATAGATTAATTGTCAATAACATGTAGCTTTTATTTGTTTGCAGAATCAATTCACTGTAATGTAGAAGAAAGGGAAGACAATCTGTGTTTCAGTAGTTTCCAGAAATTACATAACGAGTTAGAATAGAACTTGTAAAAATAAATACTGACCTTTATATCAAAAATCAAAGATAAAATCAAGTGTCATTTAACAATACTTCAAAGGGGAGTATGATTCTTTAAACAAGGCTGAAATCTATGCTCAAAAATTGTTCATATACTTTATAATTGTAATACTTGTGTCAATCATATTGACAGATATACAAAGTACTTTGTGTATGATTGTTTTACATCCTGGTGTCTGATTTCTAAGCTGTACATGTAATCTCATTGTGCTTCATGGTACGAACTTATTCAGTGGAAGACAGATAGCTAGACGTCGTCAAGACGATTACGACGAAAATACCCTAAAACAATGGCTTGCTTCAGCTGAACAATATTGGCTCCACAGGTTTGAACCCCGGGCCAACATGGCAGCGTGACAGTCTTCACACTGTCGCTTTTACACAGCGCTGACATTCATATAATGAGTCACTTTAAACAACAATCAACACTGTGCAACTAAAAGGGTAAAAGTCAGATTTACAGTAGAGGTCTGAACATGAGGGTGGAGGTGGATTCAACGTTCGCCTGCCAGCAGCTACAATCTAGAACTGCGTGTATGTGTGTGTCATAAGTCTGTTGCTGTATTAATGTGTGAACAACAGCGTCTGATGATAACTAAACCTGACACGCAAGGTTTCGGGACAAATCATTTTGGACGAACAACCACGTTGAGGACTCAGTTTAAATGAGATGCATGCAGTTATCATCCTGGGAGATGACGACATTAACATGATTTTCATTTCCCGCCTAAATCATGGATCCAGATAAAGATCAAAGTCAGCTGTGAACATCTGTCTACCGCAGTCAGTTCACAACTAAACTGGGTCAGGACATGTCTGTCGTTTGCATCCTGGTTGCCGAGTAACATCAGGGGAATATGGTGCTCCCCACAGGTATTATTACATATCGCAGGTGAACATGACTTGAACAAAATCTTAACAGGTCAAACTTTCAACAGTCATAGGCTGCCTTCCATTTTGTTCAAAACACACAAGCTTTTAAACTCTATAAACATTCAAAAGGCTTGTTTTAAAAGTAGAGGCAACAAATTGAGTCTCTGGCCATCCGGTTTAAATAAAACCTGCAACATAATCATAAAATCAATATGACTGAAATGGAGCAGTTTCTCAGTCCACAAGGAAACCACTAATTTACTTCATTGTTTTCTTTTAAATGTGTGGTCTACGCTTCACGAATAGGCAACAATTGAACTGACATCGCTCCTCGTAAAACATGGAGTGAATTGTTGCAGACATTTCCTGTTTAGGAAAACCCAAAATAGCCCAGTCCATATAATATCGAGATTGCAAAAGAACAGAAATCTGACCACTGCACACACCCTTAGGGACCGTAGCCCAAGAGAAGGACATAAAGTTAGGCTTTTATAAGCATAAAGTTGTTGGATAAAACATTTCTGATTTCTGTGAAGTAACTCAACATGAGCTCTTACTGACTTTAGTAACTGATAATAAACAGCAAGTAAAAAGAAAGATTAAAAAATTTATAAAAAAACATATTAGGAAATCTGCATTTGTAACTTTAACTAGTAAATGAGAAGATGGACACAGGTTGAGGAACTGTGGTTTATCCCCTGATAAACCTGGAACAGTGGACTTGTGACCTGTTTTAAGACTTCATCAAACCCCTTCCCTCTCCCCCCTCACACATATACACACACACACACACACACACACACACACACTAAACTCCAGCATCGAATTTCTTCTCCATCTGTTGTGCATTAGGCTTCTCTTCATCATTCCTGCTTTCAAAGAAACTGTTCAGTCTCATTATTGCTACAAGTTTTTATGAGGTCAGTGCTTCTATTAAGTCCTTATTGCTAAATAACCATTCTGGAGTCAAAACGCATCATTAAACGGAGAAATGCTGCACTTGTGCAGATGCTGGCTTTGTTTGGATGCTGAAGCTCACGCCGGGCTCCAGGTTCGACACGTGCAGCATTTCACACGTCTGTGTTGTAACATTCATTGTGACTGTCCACGAATTGAGTTATGTCACATTATATCTGGTCTGTAACAGTTCAGTCAGTCTTCTCAGTGTGTAACTCCCCGTTCTGGGTGGATACACACACTCAGTGAGGCGTTTACTGCCAGTTTAACAAGTCTTATTCTTTAAAATACTGCATAATAATCCTCGTGGATTGTTGTCCATCGCTGGCATTGTACCACATTGTACATAAATGCTGTGCCGTTGTGTTCTCATCAGCTCAGGCAGTTTGTGGACAGACACCTGTTTGTATGTGGGGGTCTCACAGGTAGGTGGTCGCCTCTCTGTTCTCCTTCTCTCTGGCCTGAGCCACGGCCACATTGATGCACTGCAGCCACTCCTCAGCGTGTTTCTCATCCTGAGCTTTCAGCACATACGTCTTGCTGTCAGTGAAGATTTCGAAGGCACGTGGCAGACTCCGATCACGGCGCTTCTTGGCTACAACCTTTTAAAGAAGGGAGGAAGGAAAGAAGATGACCTCACACTTGGTGTTGAGTGTCCGTGTTCTGCTGAGAAATGATGTTGCTGCAAAGTAAAGGAAGGCTTCACTGATTTGGAACTTGCTTCTTTTGGTTCTAGTTTGGGAAGTGCAAGTGCCTCAGTGCCATTAAACTTCCCTCTGAATTTATTTTAAAATACTGTGTCTCTCTACTTCTAGCTGACAAACAGACGACATCACTTGGAGGAACATTCAGGTCAGATAATGTTGTCTTGTTGCTCACAGCATGATGCTTGTAATCATAGTCAACCTGCTTTTTCAGAGCTCCTCTAGATGACATAACTCCTAATGATAAATAACTTTTCAGCTAGAAATATTTTAATATAGGGAATTCAGAGGGAAGTTTAAAAGCTTTAATGTACATTTACACCCTGAACTAAAGTCGTAGAAAGAAAATTGGTGAAGTCACCCTTTAGCTGTAGTTTTCATTTTTCAAGTTTGTGTTTTTTAAGATTTGTGTGTTTTCCAGTGAATATGACAGTGTAACTCCTCACCTTGACACTTTGCACCTTGCTCAGCTCAATGGGGATGTCATCCAGCTCATCCTTCTGTGTGGGGGACATGGAAAATGTGAGAAAATTACTACAACTACAAAACAAATCTCGTACCTTGTCTCATATTTTCTTCAAAATTGCACAGTTCACAAATGAGTCAATTTACTTACTTCTACCAGAATTTGTGACCAAATAAAAACTAAGACAATGCACTAGACACTGAGACTCATCCTCGAAACACAGGAATGTTACTTGATTTTTGCAGCATTTGAATCGTTTCTATAACATCAGAATAAACCACCAAACTTTGCATTCGTTGTTTTCAGAACCCCAGAAAGAACTATTTCAACTGTTGTTCTCCTCCTTCGCCAGGACAGGAAACAAAATCCTTCTGCTCTGCTGCACCTCACATCTGTGCGTTACCCCAACGACGTGTCGTTCTCAATGTGCGTCTGTGTGTACAGAGATGCGGCCGTGTGTTTTTACACCATCGTTAGTTATGTGGTTAACCAGGGCAAGCTGTGAGACTCATGGCAAGCGTCCACATCCTTTGTGTGGTGTGTTTGTGTTGAAAAGCCTTCAACTGGAGTAGACAAGTTCACGGTTTTACCTCCCTGATGTGCTGCTGAACATTTGATTTCGGTTTTCCACTGAGGATTTATGCCAGTGGTGTCATGTGCTAATTCAAGCCCTCGCTAACTGGTAGTGTATGTATTTGTTGCAGATATTTTGAATCTTTAGTGCATCTGACAGCTTGTAATTTAGGAGGCAGTAGTGCTGGTGATGAAGCCAAGGATTCTGTGGATTTTGAACCAAACTCCAGTGTCTTGAGATGTGTACTTGTGTTTGTTGAGACAACAAAATGATCTGTATATTTTTACATATTACAGTTGTATTATCGCTACAATTTGTAATGTTATTCTTATTTAGCATTGACACAACAGTGGAATAGCACTTGGCTGATGAACACAATCATTTATCTTCTGTCAAATCGCATTATATTTTTTTCCGTGATGTGCATGTTTGCTTTTTGTTTGCTTTTTTTGCCAGGTTTCTGACAAGCCAAATCTCCCTCTAACTCATATGCTGGATTTTGAAGCGTCTCAGAGCAAGTAAATGCACTGTAACTAAGCCTTTAATGACCTACTGTCATGATACATTTCAGTGACAAACAATTTAACATACCCACTGTATGTTAAAAACACATTCACCATGATGGATGACAAACACAAAGCAGGTTTCTAGTGTCCTAACAGTGAAGTAAATGGAAGATTTGGCTGACAGGGAAGGAAAATGACATTAAGCAGATTTGGGCATCAAATCTGTGGTGTAGCTGTGGTTCAGTGGGTAGAGGGTTTCGTCCACTAATCCCCAACTGCTCATAGTCACATTTTAAAGTGTCTTTGGACAAGACACTGAACCGCTCACTACTAACACAGCGAAGCCCCAACAATTTCCCTACGGGATCAATAAAATACATCAAAATGAATTATATTACCTTTATACGTAATATAAAACACAAGATGACACATTTTGTTACAGAAACTGCAACAAAAATGAAACTGCTACACACTCATGCACCAGATAATCTATACTTGGAAATGGTCTGTTTATATAGCACTTTTTCCAAAGTGCTTTACAATGTGCTCACCTGACCCGGGTCGGTTCCACAAGTACCTGGCTATGTGTTTGTGTGAGTGTTCACATACGTGGATATTTGAATGCATGTAATTATGCAAAATACCACCTTTATAATTATATTCTCATGGTCTCAAAGTTCAGGCCTGAATGTATTTCAGCACCATCTTGTGCTTGGTCCCACTTGAAGAAAACATACTTTTCCCACTCACTAACTGCTCATAGAAACAAATGTGACAGCTTGAGCACGAGAGTAAGTCTCGAGCATTTGTGGATTTGCGGAACGTGTCAGACCTCTCAGTGTATCGAAGCTGTTCGAACCGTTTGGTTTGGTGGAAACATTTGCTTTTGGTTCTCAAACTCACTCGCCAGTAGAGTGAAGGTCTTTCACAACATACCAACCACCTCCAGAACATCCTGGCAAACTGAGCTGGGAGAACAAAGACGCAAAACCTTTCCAATTTGTGGCTGCTGCAAAGGAGAGGAGTGCATTACCATCTGGAGGAGAGACACAAAGACTATTGTGTGCAGTAAAAAAAAAGAAGAACTCTACTTCAGGAAACATTTCCCTGTTTTTTAGCTATTACTCTCTAATGTCTGTGTTGAGTTTACAGAAGCTGGTTGAATAAACATGCCACAGTCTAAAGACCCAGAGGACGTCCAATCTCCTGTGCACCGAGAGAATTAGTTTAATTATAATTAAGTGTTTCACTCTGCCATGAGTGTGATAAAGCAGGATTCATGCATGGATACGCACAGGTCCACTTTCAAGATTTAGCATGAATTGAGCTGATTGAAAATGTTTGGTTTTTTTTTTTTTTGTTAGCTGGATAAGATCAAACTTGACCTTATGCTTCAGCAAATTTTTTCAGACCTATAACTCAAGACATTTTCACTCACGCTGCTTTTACGTCATGTTTTTGATAAGGCAAACTTTACTATTACGCTTTGCACAATAACTCTCTGATCGGTGACCTCAGACTTTATTCAGCATTATTGTAAGTCAGCAGCAAAACACAGGGAGGTTGCTCCCCGCAGGGAAATCTCCTCACCTTTGCTCATATGAGAATGTTTGCTCTTTCTTTCACTCACACATACTCGAAGTGCAGTACCCCCTTCTCGGTGCTTGTGTGTGCGGCCATATCTGCTTTGAGTTAAAGTGGGTGAGAGTGACTCATGTTGTTGCAGCATCTTGCTTTGGCTTTGGGAGTGTCCCAAGAGTCTTTACTGGGGCCAAGGTTTGTTACAGACGAATTCACCAGATGCTCCCGAGGGACATTTGAGCTTATCACGACATGGGATTTCCACTGTTTCATGCAGAGTTTCATCATGTTTCAAATGGTACGGAACAGGAAAATGTTAATGAGCAATTTGAGAGCGAAAAGCCAGGGACACTGTGCCTACGTGTTCATGTGTGAACGCGTTTGTGTGGGGAAGCTTCATTTACACTGGCTACGTACTGATTTGCCTCTCCGGAAGAGTAGTTGGTTTCCTGCCAAGGTGAAGTAGCGGGTTTTCCAGCGCTTAATAAACTTCCAGCGTACTTGTTTCTCCTTCAGCTTCCCCTCGATCAGAGGCTGCCCCTCCTGGTTCACAACTAGGGGGCCACATAGATCCAGTACCAGAGAGAGAAAGACAAAGAAAGAATATCATATTAGTGTATTTTGTAATTTTTCTTAAGCTTGTTTTTGACAATCAACGTGTTTATGTGAAAGATATATCATTATAATGACTCAAATGATTCCTACGCTGTTAGTCTTTGACTTTACGGGAATCAGAGATTGTTGTGCACGGGGGTCAGCATGGACACACTGACTGGTCTTGTGGTCTGTATGAGACCAAGAGATGGTGGCTAACGCTGACTATTTTCCATGGTGACCCCGTCTACCACATTAAACATCAAAACCCCAGGGAGTCATGGATGTTATCTGTGTCCAGTCAACACAGACTCTAAATGTTTCTTGGAAACGGCGTTGTACAAGCTGGAACTACCCTGAACACATCATCTGTAAATGCGATTGCACCGAACGTGGACATCCTGCAGGTCTCTTTATTCACAGCGCACTATTCCTCTTCATGACCTTACGTTTCTCCAAATAAAGTGAGTCAACATTTAACATTTTGGCATCTAAAGCACAACGCGACCACTCTGCTGGCCCGAGTCGAGCATCAATCTGTTCTGTTTCGAATTTCCCCCTTTTATTCATTTGTTTCCTTAATTGTAAACTTTTACAACCCTAAGGCAATGGGAACTGCAGACGTATAAGGAATGTGCAATACATACAATCTTTTGCACAATCAGCAATAATGAGTCGCTCAGTTTAAATGAACAAAAGCGTTCGCCTCGGCTGTACAGAATGTGTGCGCTCAGATAGAGAACTCCCACATGGTCACGTCTGAACTGGTTTGATTAGAAACACTCACCCACATCGACCTCCCGGACTTAGTTGGATCACGTGCAAATTTGACTGTGTGTGTGTGTTATTGCATTCATCAATGTATTTTGTGGGTGTGTGCTTATGTAAATGGATGTTTTACTTGATTACAAATGACCAGTTTATTTTGTTCTGGCCAAATTATAAACTAAGCTTTAAGTGTTTACAGATTATTTTTCAGTACAATTTAACAATAATTGACTAATTAAATTTTTGCAGCAGTAAACGTTTGCTCCCAGCCTCTTTATGCACGTGTGTGACTGTGGGGTTTGGACTTTGGGCTCAGATGTTTTGCTTGGTTCAGGTGTAGTTCCAGTAATCCAGGACCACCGAACAAACAGAGCCGCTCTTTGTATCAGCATCGTAGAGTACAGCAGGACAAGAGATTAGTGCAATCTGTTAAAAGTGTGCGAGTGTGTGGGCACGTTGAAAAGATGATTCACAGAGGTACCAGAAGCCAAACACGACAAAGCACTGAAGGTCATGGAATCCCAAATCACAGGACAGGACAAAAAGGAGCTTTTAGGACAGTTTTCTGTTTGATGGGATTCTTATCGAACTGCCTCCTACTGTAGCCCTTTGACAAACTTTCAGGGAGTGAGAGCTCAATGGGCCTTTATTGATCTGTTTTTCAGAACTTTGGCAAATAAATCCAACTACTACCAACCACAATAAATGTGGGAAAAATTACTCTTGTAAGTAATTGAGATGATATTTCCAGAAAATATATGTTTTCTATAATGTATTAATGATTCCCTGGGATGCCAAGCATCCTTAGCTGTGTCTGTAGGCCTTATAAGCAGTACTGTGCAAACGCCTGAGGCCACTATCAGATATGCTATTTTTATGACCATGTATATTGATTTCTGGTCTCTTCATTAAAGTATATTCAGAAAATACCGAAAATTTGTTCAAAGCCCAAGTTCTTCAGAACCAAGCGGCTGCTAGAGGCAAAAGGCCGTGTTTAGTGTGACCTCCGTTAGCACATCTTCAGTTCATCTTAAACTTTCAGATTGTCTTTAAGTTTTGTTAAATAAGTTCTTTTTCCCCCTTAAAAGATAATTTCACTCCACTAACAGCGCAAACACGCTGAAAAATAAAACTGCTCCCAATCAGATATTTTCCACAAGTAATGGCATGATGACCTACCGTTTTTCTCAAATGCTAAGATGGATTTAATGAAACTATACAGACATCTTCTCAAACGTGCTAATACGTTTCCACTGGTTTCACAAATTTTGAAACAGTAAATGGAGAGTAAAAGCAGGATTCTAAGCTTAGAACATCTCACGGAGCACTGTACAGTCTATCATCCAGAAAGTGTTGTTTATGCTTTTGTTTCATTTATTTATTTATTTATTTTTAATAGTGTAAAGATGTGTAAAGAACAATTTGCACCAAGCTTCTGTTTCAGCCTGTGTGTTAACTAATATGAAATTGTGACTTCAGAGCGGACACAAGACAAAAGCCAATTCGGATCAAGCTTATTCTGACTGTAGAAGGATCCACTTGGTGACAGATTCTGCTCCAGAAACTCTGAGAATCTTATAAAATTTTAATAGTTTTCTTGGTCCACTTCTATTTTTGTTCATATTTTATATTTGAGTGTTTAGATTTCCTTTATTTTATTCATATATTCTAATAAAGAGACTGTGAAATAAATATTTTTGGTGATCACAGCCTTGTTAAGGAACAAATGTAATAGTGACCTGAGACTTTTGCACATTACTGTAAAACTGCCACACAGCCACTGCTACAGGGAGTCGACCTGTCTGCATTACCTCATAAATATTTCAAAATTATAGGTGCAGAAAGAAACATGTCTGACGCGTAAATCTTTAGTCGAACAGCTTTGGTGCAGAGACACCTGGAAAGTGATCACTGGATTTGTTGCCCCAGGCATGTGTTTCACTTCACAACCCGCTGTCTGACACGATGACATCAAGCAGTAAGACCTGGACCGACCCAAACCAATAAACAAATGCTGATGTTGCCTTACACATCAAGGAAATTCTCAATATTTGTGTCCTGAAGCAGACATAGTTTTGTTTATATATGTGCATGTGTGGTCACATTTTAGTGCTACGTGTGTCACATTTATGGGAAGGACTCCTGTCCCGAGGGACAGATTAAGAATTAAAATGTGACCATAAGAGTCAAGTCTCTAACCTAAACTACAAAGTTTCATTTTTTTACATTTGGCTCATAGGTTTTGAATGTGTGTCTGTGTATGAGTTGGTGGTTTGTAATTGTTGGCAGATGGATAATAAGATGAGGTGTAAAGATAACAGGGAAATGTTATCTTCAAACCTCATCTTGCAACTATGGTGTGAAGCAGTTTGCAGTTTTGCTCACGCCTCTAAATCATCAATTCTGGGAAAAATGTGGTGGTAAAAAAAAGCTACTCAACCCAAAGGAAAAAATAAATTCTTCTTCTGACATAAACAGGTTTTAAAAATAAAACAACATGAAGCTTTGTTGAACTTTTTTCCACAGTGAAGACCAAAGGTCACAAAACAGCTTTTACACTCACACCAACTTCACCAACACATACAAGCAGTGACGGAAGTACTTAGATCGTTTACATGTGTAATGCTACTAAAACTACATAAAAATCTTATATAACTATAACATTTAAATATATTTATTATGACTGAGCAATAAGATGGGTTAGGTGATGGTAAGATGAATACGATAAGTACTGGTTGGCCATTTTTAAAGAGAAATCTGCATTTTGTGGAACTGCTCATAACACGTGTCACAGAAAGGTTTGTAACCACTTATTTATTTTTTTAACTTACTTTATAAAGTAACATTTCACAATATTTTGTAAATCTATAACAATACTTGTCAGACGTAAATGCCAGACAGAGAATATGATAGAATGTTATTCTTGGCTCTTTTTAACGGTTCTTTTTAGTCGTGTTGTCCACAATCACCGTACACACACTAAAACCAACAATTAACCTCAGCTGAGTATGTTTAGGGTCTGTCAGTCTGCAGCCTGGGTACGTCTGTCTGTCTTTCTGTCTGTCCCACAGACCTCAGCTGTTGTTCAAACATGATTAAAACCACGACAGCAGACACACTGCTCCACAGGGGTGACATGCTTCCTTATTCCAAAAACTGTGATGGCCTCTGATCACAAAATAGTAAAAATAGTTGTGTACCTACACACACACACACACACACACACACACTCATTACCACTCTGTTCAAAGACATTCCAGTAGTTAAACACAACAGTGCATCATAAAACATTGTGCAGTGGCGGCAACCACTGGTTCCACTTTGACCTTCACAATGGAAAACACTTCAACTTTCTCTCTTTTCTCCTTTATCATTAAAACAGGAGACCAGCTCCGTGTTTGTGTGTAACTGTAAACCAGTGAGCTACTCCGGCCAAATCACAATGTTTCTGTATGACAGAAGAGCAACATGAAGCATTGCAAAGTAAAACACTGACAGCTGGTGGTGTAAACAGCGTGTGGTAAATATGTAAAATGTTTTAGGCACAAAACATTTTTTTAAGAAAAAAAATTCATTTCACCAACAAGTAAAAGATAGCAATCTAGCTTTCACTGTGTCTGAAGTTAATTAAATATATTTGTTTCAGCGAGATGAGTCAGCACAGTCATGTACTCGACCTAATATACTCGTAGCTGGACAGGGGTGGGGGTGACTACATATTACGGTCGGGTTTTCCATTCTGATGTTTCACATCTTCATAAAGTATTTGAATTTGTAAACGTTTTCATCTACATGAACCATTTGAATTGCCCAGAGCTCGTGTCCAAGACTTTTAGTCCAATATTTGATAGCTACAGCTTGTGTCTAATAGTAAGAATGGGTTCCTGTTACTGTTGAGCAATGAAGTAAAGTTTTTGCAAAGTCTCACTTCATGGGTCAAACATAAAACACAGGATGTTTCATATTGTTTCCTGTTGGTATGTTACAAAATTTCAAAATTATGTATATTTTCTTGTACCAGACAATATTTAATTTCTTTCAATAAATACTGCATGAGGATTACAGAGCCTGTCCCAAGGTCGTAGCTCACTTTTACACCTGAGGGGAAACTTACTCACTTGCATATTAGTAGAAAAACAGAGTTATGGACCTTTTCCTCTAATTTACAGTATGCAGGAGCTGACAGTTGTAATAATAATAAGATGCAGAAGGCGTTGGGTCAGGACTCTGAGTTCATGTCAGCAGTGCGAGGTATAAGATGTAGAGTGACACAAAAGTCTTAATTTGTTTGTTAAATTTTCTGAGTCTGGCCTTTTCATTGCTGAAAACATGTACTGTCTCCTCCTGCTCAGTTACCTCTGAATAGGTTCATTTCCTGCTTCAGTCCTCAACGACGAAGCTCTATGGACACAGCTGACTGTGTTGGTCTGTTTGGTAACGTTCTTAACATTCTTATTCGAATGCATTTAGCCTGGGTGTCACACTGGTTTAAATATTTGGGGGGAACGTGATAATTGTGTTTTCACAAAAGCGTGATTACAGAGTTGTTCTCGTGCACATGTCTGGAAAGCAAAGTTATGCAGAGTTATATCTTTATAATTAGGTGAACAGGATCACACCTGGAAACTGCCCAGTACAACCACAGTCTGACCTGTGGCCACTGAGCAGCTCCAGAGCAGCTGATGTTATAGGCCTCGCTCAATAACACGGCAGCGCAGGAGAGAGCAAGTGCTGCTTTTTAGTTACCTGAACCAGATTCAACGCTAAGTGTGGGGAATCTGGAGACATCCAGTTACCATGTTGTTCCTCTAGCCTTACTATAAAAATACTTATGTTTAATGGTATGATTACATGTAGAATACTTTGGTCTCGTATGCCCACTGAGATATAAGGGCATTTTTCAATCGCTAAAAGTAGTTTCAGTGAAAACTGTTCACAATCAGATCTGGGAAGTTGTTTCTGGGGAAATAAGCTTCCTAAAAATAAAAAAAAACTTTATTTTAGGTCAAATTGCCAATGATAAGCAGCAGGGAAAATGCACTGATGTGAATCTTAAAATGTCCATGAATATTGCCGTATACACACCGTAAACAAGGGGCAGTAATCTCATAAGATGTTTTTTGGCTACATACCATGAAGGGTAATTTGGACAAACTAGCACTTTCTGATAACACCAGACATACATGCAGAGCAGCAGGACCATCCAAGGACACAGGGCGTCAGCAAACACACGCACACACATACACACATACACACACACACACACGCGCACACATGCACACACACACACACTACCAATCATACAATCCCTAAGGGAAGGCATAAAGTGCACTACTTTTCCTCTTCTAAATCCTCCTGTAATGTAGAGACTGGCAAGAACCTGAAAGGTAATCATGTGTTCCTTGCAGTCTTTCAGCTGGCTCCCTCGCTGACTCTTGGCTTTCATCTGCAGTGTTTGGATCAGGCAGTGTGGTGTGTGTGTGTGTGTGTCTGTGTGTGTTTATTTTTGTACATGTATTTGTGTATTCCAAAAAAAATTAGTGGTGATGAGACAATAACACGGAAGAAATATTAAATGAAAACCCAGTTTAATGACAGCTTCCATGTAAACAAACTTTAGGGATATTAATTGAACATCTTCCATCCTGAGCACTGATTACTGTAGAGCCACCATGGTGCAGTGCTGCTACATGTTCAAAACTGCAGGGCCACATTTAAAATATCGTCACTTTCTGATCTGGATGTCAGATTGTTGACACATTATGTTTGCATTCATTATTTTAATATAACGTCATGCTGACGCTATTCATGTGGTAAGTAACAAAAGTTTGTTTTGGCTTTTGAGGCCTCTCAATTTCTGTATCATTTTAATTGTAGACCACATATCGTGTCATTTGCGACTACTAATGATGTTATTTCTACGCCACACAAGAATGATGTTGTGACCAGCCGTCCTCACATGTTTGCCTTTTTCTTCCCTCTTCTCTAACGTCTCTAACATCTGCTACAAACTACAAACTACCCTCTTCTGACTCCTCTTATATAACTAATACTGTAACTGCTTCCATGTGAGACTGACAAAGAGATGCTTTAAATTCAGATTTAAAGCCTGTTTCACAACCGCTCTGTCACATTTGTTCTCCTGTCTGCTCTCCTAGAGCTAAAACGTCACTCAACGATTCATCGACGGCCTCATCACTCACCTACACACAAGTCTGAAATATGAGGCGGCGAACGGACGAGTTGAAGATGTTTTTCGTTTTATTGACTTTTAATGTGCTTCGTTCCTTTTTTTCGGTCTCATTTCGTAGTTTTAGGTTTCCAGTGTTTGTATTTGTAGCGAGACACACACATTAATCTAAACAGATCTGGTCACCGTTCCAACTCTGACATCATTACGACACAATGCTCGCTAAAGGGGGTCGCCGGTCCAAAGTAAACTCATCACAACTGATTACAGTCACCCTCCACAGACACTTAAATCAGACTGCCGGCTATTAAATAAGTGCTGCTGCTTGCTCCATTCTCCTTTACTGTTCTGAGAAAACATTCATTCTCCTGAGGGTATTTTGAGTGAAAACACCATGTGGCTCTCTGTGATGGTTTTATAGGTGGACTCCAGGAAACAAGAAGCGTTTCCAAAAGAGCCAGTCGGATGACTGAAAATGACAAAATACTGTAAATACCCATATTACTTGTCTATTGCTCTATTTGGAGAAGGAGGGTCAAAACTGTTCAAAGGAAACCAATGAGATGGTTGTCAATATTTGAGAGAGAAAACATAAATGATGTTCTACCAAAGGTGGAGGGGGTCAAGTTATCAGATGATAAGAAGTGTGCCTGTCTGTCTCACATTATTTATTCAGTTTTCTTCGCTTTTATTTTGACATGTGTTCTATCAATAAAGTTTTAATTTATCTTTCAAGTTTTCTCGACTATGTCATACTCAAGACAAGCTGTGTGTGTGTGTGTGTGTGTGTGTGTGTGTGTGTGTTCTCGTACCTGTGGCTTTCTCAGGATTGTTGCACATGAAGCAGAGCCAACCTGCTTCTTCCTCACTGTATCCGAACAAGTCGAAGAAACGTACTTCCTCCAAGTGGATCTGAAGACTGTCTAAGTCCTGAAAACACAAGTTACAAAGTCCATCACAAACGCTAAACTCTATATTTAATATATTCTGTATGCGTTTGTTATACATACAGTAAAACAGGATCGGGTCGTCAGCTGGGACTAGGGCTCCAGTGAAACCTGTATGTATTTTTTTCTGATAGTTTGATGCTGTAAAACATTTGTGTTTAACTGTGTGTATGTGAGAAAATAGAAAGTAATGTAATCCTAGACCCCCATTAGAAATCCCTGAAGACATGCCTACACCTGGTAAGAGTTAGGCTTCTCTTTAAACGCACAGAAACCCACTTCAGTGACACATAAACCCTTGAGATAATACAGAGAAAAACAGGAACATTTAAGGACGTGATGGATTGCTGTCATCAGTCTTCTTGACAAAAAAAGCTCCTTTGTGTGCATGTTTATACAGTATTAAAGCATTTTTCTGAAACTGCATCTTCACCAAATACTAAAAATGTATTTACACTGTGTTTAACCAGAAACTCTTTATAACAGTTGAAATATCCTGAAACGTGTTTCTGCTTTTCATTCCTCTAATCTCTGCACCTGCTGCAGGCATTTTGAATTTTCTGAGTATTGTTTCTCACTACAAAATGGGAGGCGGATTAATATGAACATAGGAAAAACTAGTAGTTATAAGCGGTTGATCTTTTGACCTGTGCCCATTCAGTCCACAATGAGCTTAAAGAATGTAAATGTGAAATGAGTATTTTAAGTGTGTATATAAACCAGATTTAGATTCCTCCATGTGCCAGAGCTTTTCTTTTTTGTGATGTTAACCTAAGTAATTAATGTGAATGGGCTTTGCCTGTGGATACACATAAACTAGTACCATGTGTGGTTGAGAAAGCCGGGCCATTTGTTGGTTTACATGAACATTAATATTCTGATAGGGTTCAGGGAGGTTCGTGGTCTTCAGCGGGCACATGTTCAAGTGAGAAAACCTGATTACGAGGTTGAAAACCCTGGAGAAACTGGACAGGTTGCACTAAGAAAAAAAGGGGAAATGGTGCTGATGGTTCTCTATCTGAACTGATGTAATACATATGACTGTTGAAATCAGGATATCTTGGACTTTTTTTAATCGGTATGACAATGAATTGGTGGAGTAGGGCTCTTAAACTACACGTACATCAACTATCAGCGTTAACCTAAACTGTAATATACAATAATCTACTCACAGGTGCCATTAGTCTGCAAACTAAACTCTGTGGTAGGAGAAGTTTTATACTGTACTGGTTCTGTCACAAAAGTTTAGTCCAGGTTGGCCAATGAATGTAATAGTTCTACACAGATAAAGTCACCTATAATCAAATTGTGTCCTAAAAAAAGTAGCGTTGCCAGGTGACGCTCAAACTAAATGTAAATATTGGATATTGCTGCTGCCTCACTGAATTCTCACTGAATCATTTGGACTTTACAGAAATTTCTAAAATCCCAAAAAAAGAGAGACATCTTTGGATTGAACAATCCATCTAATGCCTATACAAATGCCAAGGCCATTCAAAATTGCGTTAAAATGCTGATTTAAAGAATTTTAAAGAGGAAAGTGTAAAAGACGTGAGACGCAGGCTGAGTCAGTTGTTGAGCAACTGATGTGTGAAAGCGAATACAGAAGTTACATCTGCTGCCTACACACTCGGAGATGAATCATGAAAAAACAGAATGAATAAGACAGCACAGATTCACTTCCAGAGACCTTTAACAGGAATCAAGACTCTGTGGTGCCAAGGTCACATCACTGTAACACGCAGCCCATAATGAACCGAGTAAGTCGTTTGTAAATGGTTTGAATGGGCTTTTAGATAAAAGAGAGTGATGTTAGTGACAGGTTTGCAGCCAGGCAACAAGGTGATTTGTACAAACACAACCTGATATTTGATTTGTCAGTGGGTGAAAGGTGGATTTAATAAAGGCTGGATTATAAAAGTATGAATATACTCAATGTTTCCCTTCCGTAATCTCCTCTAGCCTTTCAATCCAGCCAGTGTCTCTCCTGCATCATTTTTAGATCATAATGACAATTTGATCAAGATGCAATATTGTAACTAGACATGACGGACTCCAGTGATACAGATGTACAGTATCAAAATGTCATTATGGGTCACAAATGTTTTCCAATATCCAGTTTTAAAAGAAAATTCAGCCAAAGAGATTTAATTGTTTTGAATGTAGTTGACCCAATGTTTTGTTGTTTTTGTAAAAATGTTGGTAAAATGTTAATTCAGTACAAAAATAAACACAAATGCAGCTGAGTCTGTCTTTAAAATGTGAAAAAATGTCAACTCTTTATTAAATGTTACAGGTTTTAAAAATTATTAACTGATTTTGTCAGTGTAACATTTAGGCATGTGCAGCTTAATCCTGATGTTTGCGGAGGTTGAACAAGTTCATTTGAACCTGAAAATCATGAGAGAGACGACTATTAATAAAAGCTGTTTGGGTGTTTCCGGCCAGAATCGAAAACCCAGCGGAATGCTGAGTCAGGGAGAGACGACAGGAGGAGGGTCAGCCAGGAGACAGGTGAGAGGACGAGACACAGATGTCTCACCTGGACATGAGCTTGTATGAACCCAGACATATAAACCAATACAAGCGCTAACAACTTTCAACTGTGGCCCTCCTCAGATCCTCTAAATCCCTCTACAGCTTTTGGTTTTCGATTTCCACCTTTCTCCCTTCTCTCCCTCTCTCCCCCAATAACTCTTTGTCTAATATGAGTTATGACTATCTTTAGCTCTTTCTATCTCCTGTTTTTCAGTTTTCCTCCTCTGCCTCCACAACACTTGAATCAACAAAGTGAAAACGTGCTAACACAATAATCGTAATTGTAAATTGTCTCTTCAGTCTCAGGCTCCCATGTTGCTCCGCCCCCATCTCTAATGCGTCCTCCTATTCTACCACATCTGTTATTTTATTCCTCATTTTCACAACTCACATTCATGCCATCTTTGTTCCTTCACTTCATGATTCCACAGTCTTCCTGTCTTTTTTTCCTCATTCCGTGTTCTCTCCTTGTTTTCTATCTTCAAATCATAAACACTTCTGTCTTTATTCTAAATGTCTCCTTACAGTACAGCCGTTAATTTGAAATTATTTCCTTTAATCTTTGCAGCTCCTCTCTCCTCGTCACATTCCAGGTCACTCTTCTGTCTTTCTGATCTCTTGAATCTTTGATGCTTTTCCTTCTATGTTTTATCTGCATCACTCCATTTTTTCCCAGCCTTGACACTTCCTTTGGTTTCATCCCACATTTACCAATTCACTGGCCTCGCTCTTACTGACTGGCCTGTGCCACCTGTGAAATGATCTTCTTTTCCCATCCTTGGATTCCATTACTTTTTCTTATTACTCTACCTCGTTCTCTCATCTTCTCCCACCAGCTTTCTATTATCTTTGAACCGTGAAACTACTAACCTGAGCTATCAGATTCTGTAAATCCCTCTTTAATCTCTGAAGCTGGATAAAGCCCTATAGTCTTCCTTGAAATCTCCCTGTCAGTATAGATTTAACTGGTTACCTTCTCTGTCTCCTATACGTTTCCTTCTGTCACATCTCTACTGTCCTCGCCTTCACTACATGTGTTTCTGTTTTGCTGACAGTGTCACGAGCGAAGCCATAGATCTGATGGAGAGGGAAACAAAGCAAACAGGAAATACAATGCATATGGAGGGAAAGGCTGTAACCTGTTTCCCCTGTCTCTCCTGTGAAATATCATCTACTCTTTACAGTTCCTTTTTTCTCAGAGCGCTTTCGAGCATATGTAAAACACATGATTTCCCAACAATGCACATATTGTGCCTAAAAACTGCTTTTCACTTTAAATAAACTTTGCTGAAATGTTCCGTTCAGCCAAATTCTGAAGCCCAGGTTTCAGTAGTAAACTACAGTTATGCAGGAAAAGTGTTAGTATTTATTTATTTCTGACGGATTTCTCTGTTTCCAGTCTGTTCCTTTGCAGTACGTTGTCCAGTTAAGGCCAGTTGAGATCAGCAGAACTTTACTGGTGATTTAGCAGGTAAATCAGAGAGAGAAGAGCTGAGCGATGAGTGTAAAAAAACGGCTAACAATCACATTTAAAGATCTTCCTGTCCTGTTTCAAGTGCTGCAGGTACAGTAGACAGGAAGTGTGTGTGCAGGTCAAAGAACGGAACCCCTGAGAGAAGAGACCACTACTACGGAAACTGCAGAGGTGGACAGTTTGTGACTTTCCTTTAAAGCGTCTGTGTGTGAATGGGATTAAATACATGGCTCCATATGGTAACTATAGCTGCTTCATTTCACAGCAACCACATTTAGAGAAACACAAACAACAGCTGTGTTTTCTTTGTGGGTCCAATGATTTGCTCGCAGCCACTTAGCTTGTCAGATAATGAAGAGACAGCACGAGAAACGCCACCCATCTACATACTTAAAAAACAGTCACATGCATCCGTGCACACGGTCTCGCAGTGAGGTTTTCTTTCTGTAACGTCGTCTGTAGACGTGAGAAAGATGAGGAGTTTGGGTGGGCGTAGGCCTTGTGTACATAATGTCCATTTAGTAGTGCATTCCATATTTAACAACCTATACACATATTTAAGTGAATGTTGAACTTTGACCCTTTGACCCCACCCCCTCCCCCACAAACACACACACACTGTGGTCCAGTACCTTCCTGTGTGGGGTGGCGTGCTGTGTCATAGCCATGGGAAAACTGTGGACTCCTTTCAGCTGTGTCTTCTCCCAAAGGGAAGCCAGTTTCTGGACACATTCGTCCTTGGAGCACAGAGGAATACTGGACTTTGCCTGATTGCGAAGGGAAAAATTTAAAATAACAAGAAAACAAAATTAACATAGAACAGAGATGTGAGTCAGAGACAGAAAAGAAATGTGGGCAAGAAGAAGAGAAATAATCAGCTAGTTATATTTTTTTATTTTAACAGATGCACTTTCAAAGTCTTTGCAGGATTTTCCTCAGTTTTATTTCCCACAACTCATTTTTAGTGTGGATGGTGTTGGGGTGTTTACAATACTTGGATATGAACAGAGTGGACACACCTGTAGATGTAGCAGCATGATGTGAATCCAAAGATGAGGCTGACGGCTGGTCAGGCTGAAACAGGATTTGCCGTACAAACAATAGTGGCCCTTCAGCGGACAGGAGAATGACAGCTTGGCCACACATCCTCTATTTGAATCTGTCACACAGAAACACATGCACTGTACAATCAGAAAGGAATGAAAATTATACAACTCTTTCTCACTGTTTCTCTAGAACATATGGAGTGGTGTAGCCTTGGAAACACATTTACAAAGTGATTCATAGCATGAGAGGAAACTTTGTCTCACAGTAATCAGAAATCATCTTCTCCTCCTACCACCACCACCAACTTGAAAGAAATGGTGAAGGGCCAAAAGTTTCTGTGCAATACATGGAAATGATCAGTATAGTGTGCATTCAAAAATGATACATTTTACGATTGATTTCTATTTTATGCAATAAAGACCAGTACAATAAAAAAATGTGGGGTAACAGAGGTATGTTTTAGTAATAAATGTATTTCCTTACAGACTGCTCGTATTAGTAACAGATATGAGAGTGATATGCATTCTCCAGGTGAATATGGGCATTTTCCAAAATGGAAAATATCTATAAACTCAAAAAATTATATCTGCAAAATTTTGATAATAAAGTGAAACTATTGCTGTTTCCAGTGAATGAAAGTCAATAAAAATGTACTGCCCATTAAACTTTAAATTGCTATTCTACAAAATAATCTTATATATTATAGTTTCATAACACATAGGATATAATCTATAGCAGATCGGTACCTACCTCATGAACAAAAAGATGCTAAAGGTCCTTTCAATGTACGGGTGTGTAAAAGATAAATATTTAAAGCCATACATGCCTAAACTACAAAACTACATTTGTTTATAGGGAATCACCCATTAACATGTGTCTCTAAAGGAGTTTGTGTGTGTCCAAAACTCTGTGACGCTGTATGTTTTTAGTGTCAACACATCTGTGTGTGTGTGTCTAGCTGTTTGAATGGTGCGTGCCCTCTCCTGAGTGACCCCTGTCCCCCGGGTCAGCAGCTCATGTGTAGGTCAGCCAGCAGCATGATGACATTCCCCAACTGAGACCACTTGTGACATCATATCTTTAGGGTTGATTCTCATTAGAGAGGTGTCTGTGTCATAGTGTATATTTACATTCATTTTCAGATTTAATGAGTTACACGGAGCCAAAGGGGAGTTTAGTATCTGTATGTTAAAATAAGTTCACAGATCCAAATCAATGGCTTCCCCTCCTTCCTCTCCTCATTCTGCACTCATTCTCACTCTACTCTCTGCCTTCTCATTCTTCTCATTCATTCTTCTTTCTGCCTCTCTGAGACATTAATCATCAGTTTTGTTTCACTTTGTGGTGCATCCTTATTTTCTGAATGCTGATTAGCTTAGTATTAATCAAAATATCAGAATTTTTGGCATACATGTGGTGTTTTAGTCTGGTGCTGTGTGTGTTTTGGAGCTTAGTCTGTTCTTAATAAGTTTGAAAGACTGAAGCCAAGTCCCCATAGGTGGAGCTCAGTAGTGCAGATGGCTCAGACACAGGAATACAGATAGGAATGTACCATACAACTGCATAAGTATGTGTCTGCAGTGTGCACTGATGTGTATTATTGAATTTGTGCATGAGAAAGCTGCATCTGCACTGCAGGTTTGCGAGGTCCAATGCTCATGTTTTATGTCTAAATGTGTCTGTCTAGAACAATAAAACCAGGACACATTTTTCTCAAAAGCATTTTAGTATAATGTTGGTGTGGGTTCAATATGTCTTTCCAGCACATTAAGCAAAAATGTGCCGTTTCAGGAATGGTGGAACCACATTGAAAATTTTTTTAGCATTGCTAAAAATGTAAAGTCTTAATTCAAGTGATTTAATTTGAAAATATCAAATGCCTATAAAAATGCAAAAATATATTCTAACAATTTAGAAACATTAGTTTTAAAACATTTAGACATTTTGTAATTGGGGCAGTTATGGACAAATGTCTGTCAAATATTTTCAGACTGATGCAAAATTCTGAAAGATACCTCAACATTTTGATGCATTGTATTGGTTTCTTATGTATTATGAAAATCACATATACTGTATATTGCCCAGAAGTTCCACAGGAAGATCACCTGATCCTCATTACCACCTGCACTGATGGTGCTTAAACACTGTAAACAGATCTCAGCACACATGACATCAGAGATACACTCTGTCCTGAAAGAATATGAATTTTAGGAGCACCAAAAAACAACAGGTATTCCGGACTGTAACTAATACGTGTGTTGCAGGGGGAATCACACACATACGCCCTGTGGACAGGATTAAAATCACTGATTAAAAACACACGGGTCCCCCTAGAGGAATACACCCCTGTCCAACTGGAGCTTAAGAAACACTAATCAAGACCAATGACTGCTGCACAAGCCTGCATCTGTGTGTGTGTGTGTGTGTGTGTGATGGGGAGTGAAAATGAGCAGAAATATAGAGAAGATGTATTAATACCCCATCATTAATCAGACACAGCCACCACATCTGAATGTAATCCCATTTAGATTCAGCAGGTCACCCAAACCTTCTGTGGGCCCACTCTGTGTTATGCTCCCATTTTATCGTTCACTTATTCGGTAGAAGCAAACTTAAAAATATGTTAATCAGCACTTTTTCTACCGTTCTAGGAAAAAAAAAAACATCACAACCATTTTTCATGTTCACATTACCTTCTATGACACACTGCTCTGGTATGGGGATGTGCTGCACCATGTCTTTACAGAAGTCCCGGATGGTCTCCATGTTGTCTCTCAAATGGATGAAGAGTCTATCAGCTTCGTCCTGCTCCTCCTTCGCTTCATCTTTCTCTCTGCTTTGACCTTTCTCTGCCTCTTTGATCCCTCTGTCCAGTGGGGCAATGATGGGCGGACAGACATCACCAGTGAGTCTTCTCTCACTAGATTGTGCTTCCTGGTTTTCCGAGTGCTGATTAGGCAAAGTACTGGAGAAGGCTTTGTCTGGGCTGAGCTCCACTCCCTCCCCATCCTCCCCAGTGTCTGAGTTGATGGAGCGCGACCGAACAGCATGGAGAGCCAGGCTCTTTGACCTGTAAAAGACCGCAGAATAAAAATAGTCAGTACTGGAAATCTGTGGATCTTAACTATCCAAATTGTGTTCGGTTCCTTGAGTGTTTTGCTTGAAGTAAAGTAGGCACTGTGTCTACTTTTAATCTAACACGCCGATAGAACTGTACCATAACACAGCAAACAAGACATTTTTTAGCACTGACAGTCAACATCTAGTTTGAAGAAGCTCTTTATTATACCACTTGTTAGATGATGCATTTAAAACCAATCAATTCCCAAGATCATTTAGCTTGAAGACAAGTTAACAGCAGTCGACAACACAAACAGATGCTGCAAAAATCAAAGCTTTCAGTCAAAAATGGACAGTAAAGTCAATATGGATAAGAAAAGCTAAATATAAGAGTATGATGTTTAACTATTGGCTTTGAGTTTTCAGATTTAAAGGTGAAAAGGTAACAGGTAAGTTCAGCAGTACTAGTATAAAGAACAACTTTATTGTTGGCCAACTTTCTGCCCCATATTAAAAGCGATCAGCCAATCGACCCAGGGGGACTTTATGAGTTTTCGAAAAAGCTGAATGTTGTTGATTGCACAACAGTTGAACCTAGTCCAACAGAGAAGGCAAGAAAAATTGTTGAAGACCAGACAAGGGGCCAAAGGCCTGAAAACAAATAAAAATGAAAATGGCTGCAGCAGCAGCAGACAGATGATCATCAGAGGATTTACCAAGTGACTAATGTTGTCTGCTGTGTAAAGCCTCACACTGGCCATCCAATGTTTTGGGAGCTTGAAACTGTATATTATTGTTGTTAATATGGACCTGATATGGATCTGTCATGGATATTTACAAACGGAATTCAACAAATTAGCAAAAATATTACACATGTACTGGTAGATGTGTAATGACACTAAAGCTGGATGGAATCGAATCTGATTAACTAAATAGACAATGAAAAAAAGAGTTTCTTCCTTTTTTAATAAATTTTGTTGGTAATGTCGGGTAGTCAGGGGTTTTCTAAACAGACAGATTAATTTCTCCTTGGGAAGACAAGGGCTCTCCTGTCTGGAAATCAATCAAGTCAACCAGGATATACACTGACTGGTAACTCACTCTTCCTCTTTATGAAATGTTTTTTTGGAGATGTGAACAGATACTCAGCAACGCCGTGTTAATATTTCAATCTGACCAACCTGTTGAATCTCATCTCGTGTCTCTCCTCCCTGACGGCTTGGCTCAGGCTGTAGCGTCTCTGGGGGGCAGGGGAGTCCACGTCCACATCGTCCACTCCCCCCTCCTCCCCCATTTTCTCCTCAAATGCCTGGATCTTCACTAGCAGCTGCTGCTCTGACCCCTCGCCTCCCCCTCCTCCCCCTCCTCCCCCTCTTGTGGGAAGACAGGCAGATGGCGATGGCGGGCATGCCTCATCTACCCTGTATCACAGAGACACAGAGGGCGTAGTGTTGGATTACAGGTGGTGGACAGGTGAGACTAAGCTGGACAGACACTTTTGGATGAATTTTAGAAGGCTCGCTCTCCCCCTCCATCCCCTTCTGGCTAGCGTTCCTGTAATTTTTCACAATGACTGGCTCGTTTCTGCACCTCTCATTCCCTTTTGTCCCGCTCTCTCTCTTTTGCTGGCTACATCCCACCTTCTCCCCTCTTTCTTTGGCTTTGTTTTTCTTTGTCACTCACTAGAGTGCCTCTCCTCTTCTCTTCTCTTTAACCGAAGTAATTATTCCCTTCATCCCTCGGTCTTTCTCGGCCTGTTTCTTATTCCACAAGTGGCCTTTATAACTTCATCAAACATTTCACTTGCCTGCTGAAAGAGGACGTCCAAGTGATCTGTGTTGTCTTCACCCCCGTGCTCTTTCACCAATAAACCACCCTGCCTCTCTCAATCCCCCCCTCCTGCCCCCTCCATCTTTATTCCACAAGACCCCAAGCAAAGTCTTTGGAAGCCTCCAATCCTGCACACAATGTTCTTATTTTGGAGAGAGCTGTGCGTGTCATTCCCACACTGCAGCCAAATGAATCCCAGTTGGCTGGTACACATAAACACACACACACATGTGCACACACTTACACACAAACACATTGGTGTTTGCACACTGCATTCTGAAGCACTTTTCGTGACTTATTATAATAAAAATAGTTGTGCATTTAAGAAGTCATTGCACGGCAAAATCCAATATAAATACTTAAATGAAGTAAAATTATTTAATGGCACAGAAATAATAATATTATTACCATTAATAATAATAGGAGAATAATAATCCAGTTTTCTCAATTCAGAAATCAGTTCAATGTGTTGGCTCGTTATTATATAATATTTTCTTGTGTTTGACAAAGTTTTGAAACCCCTGGCTAATCTCTGTGATGTGCAGTCAGACGGCAGATGTCTTTTAATTTTAAGGGGATTCATAAAATAATTAAACATTGTTGGGATAGTTTAGATAGTAATTTTTTAATTTCAGTGCAGTTTACGAGTAACTTGCTCTTTTAAACTAATAAAAAAAGGCTCTGCAAATATCCTTTGCTTAGTGTATGCGGAAGAGAAGCTTATATTATTGGTTAAACAAGTAACAGTTACTAACTGAAATTATAAGGGGATGAATTACACATGTGTGCATGTATTCAGGTATATTTACTCAGCGTGGTCTGACAGTCCCCATACTGCTACTTTGCATCCCTTGTGATATCCTGTAGGAAACTGTCGCAAAGTGAGTTGAGCAGCAACACATCCTGTCTATCTTTCAATAAGACTAGTTTTTAATTACATGGAAAAAAGGGTAACTGGTCAATTCATGATAGCAGCATTACTAAGGTTCAACGGAGAGCTGAGTTCTTGAAAAGCTGAAAGCTGAGCAAAAGGATTTTTTGTTGAGGACATGGTTACATGCTTTATGTATGTTTTAATATATCCTAATTAATGTTGTAAAATTGATTACTACAGTGTCTTAGTTTGGTTTTGTGAAGATGTGAGTGTTTATGTTGATTTATATGTTAACATGTCTTTTCCAACCTGCAGTGTGTGGCTGCGCTCTCCTCCAGTCGTCTCCCCAGCACCCTACCCATAGCTGCAAAAGAGTTGCTCATCCGGCAAATGTCTTTCCCGCAGCCTCCCAGTAACGATGGATATCGGTCAGTTAAAGCTCGAATCTCCAGCAGCAGGGTGTGGTGAAAGCTGTGCTCCATGCTCCCCAATAGGGACACCAGATAGACCAACGAGTTGTGAGCATGAGTCTGGAGAAATGGTAGAACACAGAGGAAGAAGTAGGTTTATGTGTTAATATTACAATATTTGGTAGTGTGATCCAAGCTGGTCCTAGCACGAACTAAAGAAATAAATATGAAAACAAAGAAAGAAAGAATTAGTTTTGAAAACAGATCCCGATTAGTGATTTATAAATCAGACTGAAAATCGTTGAAAATAAGACCATTGTTATGGGAAGACTGTACTGTTTCTCACTACACGTGTTTTGGTGAAGAAACTCAAAATTGATCTAATTCAACACATGCACTTCCAGGAAGTTCACAGGGGGTCAGTAAACTTGCTTCTAAATCAAGAGAAACAATAATAAATACAAACACATGCAGTTGGCTCAGCAAACACAGAAAGAATAAACTTCTTCTTCTCCCCAAATGGCTTTACATTCCCCGTGTAATAACACACATACTTACATACATATACTTTTCATCATTCTCAGCCTGCGTTTTGTGTAAACTGCACTCAGAGCATACATATACAACCCGTTTTTTGTTGTGTCCCTAAAGGAGGTTTCATGCTTTACTGTTACATTATATGCGCTGGTTTCTGCAATATGCAATGATCAGAAAAATACAGTTTTTGAATGCAGCGTGTACTTTTATCCCCCGTCAAACAACAGCAAACATTTCACGGGGTATAAACGAGTCAACACAGATATCACTGTCATCACACATAAACAAAGGTGTCATAAATTAGAGACTTTTAGCTGTTTAGGCCAACAAAATTCCCATCTGTGGGCCAACAACAAAGACATGATTTATGAAACTTGTAAAACTGCACATTGCCTCGACTAAAAATAAAGAAATAAAAAAAGAGAGAGAACTTTAAACGCAGAAACAGAAAGATGGAGAGAGCCAACATGTGCTTACAGTGTTCACGCTCACCTTTTAACGAGGAGAGAAGAATGCAGCCACTGCACTCTAGGAATTTTTCAAAAGCTCTCTGTAGAATACTGAGTTTATATGAAGATGCAAACTTACAGAAAGGTAGAACCGACCTTTATACTGTAACAACAGGACAAGTAGGTGCAGAGCTTTAAACACACAAAAGCAACAAGTGAACTTTTAGGCGTAAAGTTCATGGCTTTTACTAGAATGTGTAATTCTGGTTCAGGCTATTGTTGTGGAGATGATATTGCTTTTTTAGAACTCTCTATCTATAACACTTCCAAACATTACTGCCTAAGCAAAACTTGCATCATTTACAGTGTGCAACAGTTTACAGTAATATCATCAAAAGCTTGCCCATCTCGGTCATCAAACGTTAGAGATCATGATTAATTGCGTGGAAAAATCACTTGGCGTTGATTTGATGTCATGAACACATCTGTTTCTCAACTCATGACCAAATTCTTATTTGAGATATTGTGAAACAAATCATGTCTTTCTGCCTTTCCCCCTTTAATTTCTATTACTCCACTATCATAATTCCAAAAACAATGGGATCCAACCGCCTTTGGCCACAGGACAGCAAAACGTTTATTTGATAATTGAATGATTCAGAGTTTATAAAAGAAAAAAGAGAGAGAGAAGGAAAACTCTGCATCGGTCCAGCATCGAGCCAAATAACTCATCTGTTCGTGAACCTGTTTTTTCTCCTTATTTCCGGCTTTGCTGGGTCGCTTAGTTTCGTCCGATTGGATCTGCTTTCTTTGGAGCTGGAGTCTGGCACTAAACTACCAACTCTGCTATTTTTTTTCCACTTAGTTAAAACCTTTAACACATTAAACATTAAAGTTTGAAAACTGCATTGGACTTCATGAACTGGTTTACATGATGCAGCATTACTCAATAAAAAACAACCACAGAATTCAACCAACCGCTGAGTCAGTGGTGAATCATAATTCCAGTTATAGCTAGTATTCATAGTATTTATTGGGTGCACGGGGGTTTCTATTTTTCCTGGTCTCTCAGGGACAATTGAGATCTATTCTGATGCAGCCCGCAAGTAAGAAACATGATATTAACTGACTCACTTCAGGAGTAAAAGGGAGCCAAAGAGAACATTGCGCAATCAAGTTAGATTCAAGAACAAATAGATCCCAGCAAGAAGGTGTGTGTGTGTGCGTGTGTGTGTGTGTGTAGAGGGCACAAACACAAACCCACAGGAGGCACTCTCCACTGCCATAACCAGGAGGTCTCTGCAGAGGCATTTCCCAGAAAAACATGGGTTATTTACCAAATGGCTCCAATGTGAAGTAAGACAGGACACTGAGGTCCACGTTACTGAGTGTGAGCTGCAGAAAAGGCTGGAGTGAAGGTGCCTTGGTGTAATATAGAAACACCAGGTTAATATGATTACATCGTGTTGCATGGACAATCATATACCAAGCGGATAAAGCTATCTCAAGCACGATATCCTCCCATGTACCATGCTGACATGACGGACATGTTAACGTTGTGGCTGAAAATAAGACTATCTAGCTTTTGTTTTGTATTTCATTCTTAATCCTGCAGGTTGAGTGTCTTTTGAAAGGTTTTAGGCATTTACTGTGCTGCTATTACTATTTTGCTTTGACTTATAAACAATGTATAATCTCTAGCCATTAGAATTTAGGGAAATAGAAAGAATTCTGTACAAAATGTCATGACAATTAATCCATCAGTTGCTGGAAACCCACAACTTGCGAAAGATATATACAGTATCAGTATATAAATGATGTGAGCTCAGGCCAGACAAAGCTGATGCACTGACCCTCCATTCATGTCTCCTGACAATGCATGCTCTCTGACTCATTACTCAGCACAAATGCCACCTTGCAGTTGGCTCCAAATGCTTGGTTAATTAGCCTGTAATGAGCAGCTGTAGTGTTTTAGCAGAGGTCTCCAATCACAGTCAAGTAATGGCTGAAACGCCACTTTTTACGTTAAGAGCCATTAGGGGGAAAAGGAGAAGCCAAGTGTTTCACCCACGGACTGGACAAAAATGAGGCTCGCAAAACATATTTAGCCTCATCTGAAACAAAGGTGGATTTCTAAATTTCCCACAGAAATGTAGTATTTTATCGGTTAGAAGTGTAGTCATATTAAAAAAAAGGCTTTGCTTCATCCAAACACAGGAACATTGTTATCACTGAATAAAACTGACCTGATAATGGGCTTAAAATGCTCAATTTATGGTGGAGAATTTAATGATATTTTGTCATACAGTTTACAGCTCCTGAGATGGTGTCACTTTTTTCAAGAATACGTTTTTCCTTTAATGCACGGTGGCGGATTTGTCTTTTGTCAGCACGTGTAGAATTAGTACTCTTCCTGAGGGTGAACGTTCCTCTAAATTGTGTTATATCTGCACCATTGAGCTGCAACTTGAGAAATGCTTCTCAAACTGTTCCCTCAAATGAGATCTCTTTCTTCTCACCAGGACAGCAGTTTCACACTCCTCAGAACCCCCTGAACAGCTGCCAGGTGACTGTTCAGGACAAATGCTACCAGTGAATACGTAATGTTATAAAATGGCCCAAACCTCCGGATCTGCCCGGCCTGCCGTGTGTCAGAGCGTGTGTTTTATATTTGGCAGGACAACAGAGAACAAGTCATGTGAGAGTGCAGCCCATTCCTCCCTGCTCATTAAAATAATCACTCTTGCCTGTTTTACTGCACGTGCATCTCTGTATCTGTGTGTCTTTGTGTTTTTGGAGATCCACAGGCAGGCCGACCGAAGGTGGTTTTACAGCTTCTATCCTGGGCCAGTCTGTTTCTTTGCTACAAATAGCCAAAGTACCAATAACCTGATAATTTGCTGCAAAAATATTGTAAAATATCAATGTGCACTAACTATGTACAGTCGTCTTTTTATGTTCCCTAACTGAGGCTTGGAAAGTAAGTGCCAAACATTTTGCTAAATATTTTCAACCTGTGCAAGTTGCTATAATAAACTTATAACTGTTCATTATTTATTATAACTTATGACTGCATTCTTTCATGACTTTCCACTGACTTTGTACCGAATCACACTCCATATTAAATGTGCTTGGTACAGTAATGAGTTCAAAACACGTGCTTTCAGTCTGCTGTACCAGTGAACTTGACAATCTGTGCATGTGTTTTGAGTGTTATTACCTGACTGATGATGCCCACAGCACTATAGATTTTGGCCACATGGCCCAGCAGAGCAGGGAGCTGCTGTCCCACATTTCTCAGTGCAGGCAGGAAGCTGACCAGCGAGGAAGGGCTGGCTTGTGAAATGTCCACGAGAGCACCCAAGAGAGCCTCAGTTAGAGACTGATCACCGAGATAACCAACCAATGCAGGGACCTGAGGGCTCAACATCTACGGGGATATAGAGAAACAAAAAAAAAACAAGGAGGACAGGAAGTTAAAGCAACAGGCATCAGTTTTGATTAATTCTGACACTGTGTCGGCATTAATACGGAAACAGAAGTTTTGTGTGTTTTTATTGAAGGCTGGAGGTGAGAGGAGTGACCTTGGAGTGAGATGAAGAGAGTGATAACAAACAAAAGCCGGACTGTCGGACTGTCTGCACAGACTGAGTGAATGAGCAGTTTCTCCTCATTATCCGCACTGGTCACACTGGACTGCACTGCTCCAGACTAACAATGCTCTCTGTTGCAGCCCTGCTAGTATTTCATGACTCACGTGTTTTGAATAATTACACTGATATCAAAAAGTACCTGTACCATGCAGCAAACTGAACTTCCCTTTTGAGTCTATTGGTTTACATTTAGGAAAGCTGGGTACACCGAAGCAGCTAGTGTATTTGCAGTTCTGGAGTTCTTTAGATTATCTGAAGTATTGAAAACTGTCACTGAACTACTGTGAAACTAAAGACATTTTTTAAAACCTGATTATTCTAAGACAAGTTGTGAAACTTTCTAGTGTTTATGAAATCCTCAAGTCATAATCACACAATCTGTAAATCATAATTACAAGACACGGCTCTTGTAATTAAGAGATATGGCCTCCTTTTTCCCCCCAATGCTCAGCCGTAGAACGCAGCTACACAGCAGAAATGTAATTTGTGTGTCAGTGTGGGGGATGGAGACCAGAATAACTCCAGATGACTGGTTTTGTTTCTCCAGTGTTTTACCACCATGTCCTTTGTTTGCTGGAATTTGGTACTTTCCCTCCCATGGAACATCAACAGCTCTGCTTAAAAATATGCAGGATTATGGGAATTCCTACTGACAAATATGAATTCCACATCTGCTGATCTATTTATTCACTTCTAACTATGTTCAGGTTTTTTTTTTTACATTTGGACATGAGCCCAAATTTAGATGGGAAAAGGCCATGCTGGATGCAGACAGACAAGATTCTGATTTAGTATGATAGTGAATTATTTTAAAAAACCCCATTCTGTCATATTACTGTATAACTGTTTACAGTGAATAATACAAAGGGATGGTTGGCAATTTTAGGCAGGAATAGGCGATGACATCTTCTAACAGTTAGTCCAAGGCTTAACAAAGTGCCAACTAAAAGTTTTTAGATATACTGTATGATCTATTTCAAGGTTGCTGTTGAGGTTTAAATAAAGGTTCAAGGTAGAGATTTGATTCATATTTATCTATAAAGTTATATACCCTTAATTTACTTAGAAAACTACACAAACACTTACAAGCGGATGTTGCTCTGCGATCATTTGAATAAGTCTGATCAGATGTTGTTGCTCTGGGGACTCCAGCTGTGGCATCATCGAAGTTAGGTTGCCAAGGTGACGGTGAATGGTTTCTGGTTGTCTGGGGTAAACGGACGGCAACACTCGTAACAGCATGTGGTTACCTGAGAGAGAGACACATGTTTTCAAGACGCTTAAAATGTAGGCCAAACAACCATGTGGATAATGAAAAGAGTCACTGTAGAGAATTATTCTGGGCGCAAAGTAACCAGAGGAAGACTGGGGATCTTGAGCGGACAGATGTTGGTTCAAAACCAAAAAATGTAAATTAAATGTAACATGGTTTAAAACTTGGTTTGACACTTTCATTGTCTGCATTAGCTTTGTAAAATCTAGTTTGACTTCATGATCTTGACAACATTCCCAGAGCTGATGCCAATTTCACTGTTGCCACTAGAATCAATAAAAAAATTAGACGCAGGTTGTCTCACATTTGCATTGAAGATGTTAATGGTGTAGCTGCAACGACATTACTGTTTGCTGTAATGGTTGTTTTCCTCAGAGAAGGACACAAAAGATCCCCAGTCATGATACAACATCTGTGTTAAAGATTTAAACAGTCTCCATTTGTTGTCCACAAACTTTCAGTGATGCTGTGACAGGAAACACAGTCAGTACCAACGCATGGTTGACCATAAAGACATTTGTACATAAGCGTGCAGCCCAACAGAGCCCACGGCCACGGCATTACTCAGCTGCCTTTGACTCACGTATGAAACATCTTTAAATGATTCACATAGCTGAGCAAAAACTCTCGTTTTGAAGTGGTAGATACATCACTGGTGACTTCTGAAGATTTCAAACAATAGCTTTCGTGTCCTGCGACGGACCAGACTCCACACAACAAGAGATACTGACCCTTTAATGTTTAAAAAAGTGTCACTGAATAAAAATTGACACAGCAGGGTTTTAACAAGGTACAGATTCTATGTGGCAATAATGACTGGGGATTTCTTCTAATAATATTTAATGGGTTTACAGTGTTTGAGGCAGATGGTAACAATATGAGAAAAGACAAAGTAGTGAAATGGAGAAGTACATAGATGTTTAGGCAAATTCATTTAGGGCAGTTAAGGGGGCAGAACAATGTTTAGACAAACATTAATTTTCCCTGTCTTGCCAAGAGTTAGATGAGAATATTGATACCACCTTTATATCAGTGCAACAAATCTCAATTTGCCTCCACTTTTCTTAGCATAAAGAAAGCTCATCTGGTATTTGTCAAAAAGTGTTAAATTCTACAGCACCCACAAAACGGACTAATTAAGACGTTAGAGCTTGTTTTGTTTATTCCATGTAAAAACATATGGTTCAGTTTTGGATAAAGACATGCTATATTTTCCACCACCAAGTTTTCTTTATTCATTTCAAGCTAACCTCTCCCAGCTGTAGCTTCCTATTTACTGTCCATATTGGTATCACTATTCTTTTTCATACAAAAATGTCATGTCGATGTCCGGTATCACATTTACTGCACTTGTTCTCAGGGCTTATCGAACACTTTTATCCAAACCACTTCACAATGTGGCTTCTCATTCACCCATTCATCAGTGGTGGTGGCTGCCATTCCGGTTCCTCACCTGACCCACCAGGAGCAACTCGGGGATCTATGTCTTGCCCAAGAACACTTTGAGCCCTTAAAAGGATGACATCAGTTTTCACATATGTCAGCACAGTATTTGAACTAAGTATTGTACACTTATTTTTAATATATGTTAACAAAACTGCAATAATATGATGAAACACAGTTATAAATAACTATAACCACAGCTTGTGTGTACATACAGTACAGCTAGTACTAATAAACAACAGGACTGTGCAAAAGCAGAAATGAGAAGAGCGCGCATCAATATTTAGAAGATGGTGATTAACTCTTACTTCATGTCCGTCTTACCATTAATCACAGATTAATACTACTAACATCTCACCTATGTCTACACTTACAACACAAATCACCATAAGGAGAGTCAGATACAGGGCATGGACAGCGAGAGAGGTGGTAACAAACCATAAACTGAGTTTGTAGCATTTACAGGTCTGTTCAGAGGAATGCAAGGCAGGAGGAGGCGTCTGACGCAAATTTATTGAGCTTACCGTTTGAAGCAGCCTGTAAACTGAACCCTGAGGCTCACACACACACACACACACACACACACAGACTCAACTGGGCTGGACTGAATAGAGTTTGAATAGAGGATGAATTTTACACTGAAATTAGTAAATTGCTTTTCTTGTGTTTTATTTGACTCCCACATCATGTTTCATCTGCATACTGTGTGTGTGTGCGTGTGTGTGCGTGTGCGTGTGTGTGCGTGCACAGTATCTGACCTTCATACCTTCATTCCATCATACACCCAACTCAAAATCATGGCTTAAAATCTCAGTAAACTACCCTGTAATGACCTTTGGTCCTCCAGCTCACAAAGACGACATTTTTGAAAGGCTTCTCAGACATTTTCCGAGAAGAAACAGCGCATCTGCTACTGAACTGTCAAACTATTGTTAACTGCATGTGAGGAGGCAGTGGAGGACATGGCTTTCTTTTAGTGTGCAGTTTTTCAAAATGTCACATTAGAATCCCAAAGTGAGTCACAAAAAACAATTCTGGAGACATGACTCGCTTTGAATAAAAAAATATTTTAATACAGCTGTTGGCTATTTTAAAGTAATATTTATTCTTTGTCCCTTGTATATTAAAATGTCTCTGCAAATGCTTCTATAAAGCCCCTAAGAGGACATTAAAACAGTCTGAGCCATGGGAAAAATTAGTTTCTATCTCTTTGCTGTAGATATGCAGTGAAAAGACATAACAACCCACAGCAATGACAAAACCATAAAGTTAAGTTTTCACTGACAGAGATGGGATCTGAGTTTAAGATGCATGTGAGTATTTCGTTTTATTTAATTTTACCTGTTGGACAAACACATCCAGAAAACATGCAAATACATTTAGTTAGTTTTTTACTCTCACTTACGCTAAAGATTAAAACTAATGTTGATGTAATAACCGATGACTATTGCCAGTTAATCCACCACTCATCTTCTTGATTAATGGTAAAAATTGCTCCAAACACTGCTAAAACTCTGAATCGATTATCAAACATTTTAACTATTGATTGAACTATTAATTGACTTTTTTACCTCCTACACAGGGGAGGTTATTGTACATAAAAATAAAACAAACAAACAAAAAAAACTAAAACTAATGTGATCAGCATAAATTATATCCAAGGGGAAGCTTGAGGAGAGCGTTCCAACTTAAATATGTTTTCTTTTGCTTATAACAGTCATTTCATGCATGTATTTCCCATAAGTCGTACTGTATATCATGCAGCTCCAGTAACCTCAGGTGGGCAGAAACAGTAAATTCGAAGCGTAAGAGACGGGACAAAAACCTCTTCCAGAAAAACAATTTCTTAGCAGTTCTGTGCATTTTTGTTGCATGAGAAAATCTCCCCTCTGAGAGTATTTTGAGTCATATTACATATGCTTTCTGGAGGAGATCCAGTTACCGCAGTGCAAGAAAGACATTTACAAAAGACCCAAAATGTTTCATGCATAAAATTATTTGAAACCTATATCATAAAATGCAGCTGGCCAGATGGAGGGACCCGAATCTCACAGATCAAATTACTCACACACATAGACAGAATTTCCTGTTTATTCTGATCATAAATTAATCTTTATCCTCTGTTGTCACTGGTTAAAAATGCTATTGGGAATATGAAGTGTCCCAAACATTGAGTCAGCAGAAACTCAGGGCAGCTGGAAGCATTGTTGTCATGTGTTACCATCATGTGTTGCTGCCTTCCAAGAAATTACTGTGTCTAATATTTAGTGATCCTGGTTGGTTAATGTTGATTTAACATATAATCACTGTTTAATTATGTTTAAAAAATGTTACAAGTAACCAACACTGACTAGTTGAAGCCAAGATAAAAAAACTCCCTTCTCTGCTGCTTTTATATCACGTACTGCACTACTGTATCTCTCGACTTATTTTTATGTTTTTCAAACGGTTTTATTACATACCACGTACAGTTAGACTTGTGTGGATGGTGAAATTATTGACAATATTACTATGTACAATACCTTAAATAGGCCTGAGTTCTGTGACGAACCATGAATGCATGACTGTTTGATCATCAATCTGCAACGTTATGTTGACAAAAGAAGAAACTGAATTTCTGAGAAATGTATACTTATGTGAGTGAAAAGGACAAATGTGCATATTGAACAGTTACACACAGTAAAATGATTTATTAGTATGTCTGAGGGTCAAATATAATGTGCCTTAGCTGTTTTCTTGTCCATATCTTGTGGCAACCATTCGACGGATAGCTGTATCCATGGTAATTGAACAGAAGATGGCCATAACTGTATCCATAGTAACCATACACAACAAAGACAGTCAATTTTATGTATCTGTAACAAATCAGAACCTTTTATCTTTGTTTTAAGGTTGAAATTCAGCATATAATTTTCTTTCACACTGTGTTGAATCTTTTTTCATTTCATATGTTATTCTATGGCATCAGTTATGTAAACTTGTTTTTCCTAGGGTGACACAAAGTTTCTCACAGATTTTTTTGCCATCTCAGTCTGTTTGATCTACAGACACCAATGTGGCATCAATTGAAAGATTTTAATCCATGGTTTCATTAGGTTTTAACGCATTTTTGTGTTTTGAGTTATGAGACAAATGTCTCTCCGCACTTGCTCTTTGTTCCATGTTTTCACAACTTCTGGAAATGTGGCCCAAGCAGAAAATGGGTGGCACTGCAATTACACGGTCTTTCAAAGAAATTAATTGTGTAGTGACAGTAGGAACAAGTGGGTAGTAAACAAGCTGACCACTAACTTCAAACGACAATAAAACAACTTTACTTAAAGCCACCTGTAACCACAGCTGACAGTGAGTCACGCTGCTCTGACACACCCTGGAACACAGTTCTACATCACAAATTCTTCAAAACCAAAATGAAAATTTCCCAGAAAATAAAAGGGGAAAGAAACTTGTTTACCAAAGCCCAAAACCTACACTTTAAATGTATTATATTCATTCCTCACTGTAATATAATGCAGGAATTTTGGCAGAGCCTTTTAACCGTATTTTCAGTATTAATAAATAAATAAAAATCAAAAATATAAAATTTATAGATTTTTACTGTTTTCCTCTTTGGTGTAATGTGTCACTCTTGTTCTGTTCATATATTTAGTGAAACTGAATAAAATACTCTATTACTTCGTGGCAGCAAAAAAGATTTCTAGCTGCTGAAGTGACTTTGCACATGTTAATCTTTGTTTAAATGTACTTTAAATACTGAGAAGATAAATTATATGAATTTACTGGTGTTAGTGGACCATCATTGTGACTACCCACTTCCACAGTCTTTTTGGAAAATGTAAAGTCTTCAAGTCTTTGTTTTATTGCACTTATAAAATAGAAAAATCAGCATTATCAAGTGCTAACGGAAAAACAAAAGTAATATTTTCTCCTTTCCTCAAACAACTTCCACCTTCATCTCTGTCCGTCTCAAAGACAATTTTGTTCCACTCAAATAACAGGTGATGAATGAATAAGAGATGTGGGCAGATAGAAAGATGGAGGGTGGGGAAGTGAGAAAAGTTGGGATTGGTGGCAAATTTTGTAATCCCATGAGGAAGTGATTGTTTCCATTCACAGAGACATGCAATCTAAGCAATTCACAAATCACATCATACAGATGCACATACGGTGTATACTCACACACATGACACACACATAATGGCGATGTATAAATAAATGAACAGAGAAAATCAGGAGAACAATGAACCCATTTAGAAATCCTGGTGTCTGGGTTCCATTCAAACTTCCCTCAGCGCACATACACACAAACACACACACACCATCTCTGCATGGGGCACATATCAGGAAAGGTTGTGTTCTCTGCTTCCTCCCTCAGCCATTACCTCCCCCTTCTTTCTATCTGTCTGAGTCACAGGAGCTGCAGTTATATCAGATTACCACATACAGGCTACCTCCAACGACGCATTACTCACAGCCTCGCTTCCAGGCCGGGGTGCTATTTTCTATTTCTTTTATTATGACAAATGCCAAATGTTTGCACAAGTATGGAAATTTAGAGAAAGTTTTCTTATCATTTCCTCACTTCCCCCTAGTACTTTCCCTGTGTGCTTGAAAATGATGATGTTGTGGTACAGATTTACATTGGCTTTGGGGTCAAAGACAATTGAGTAAGAGCTTGGGTGGTAACGGACTTTAATATCCCGTATAAACTGCTCATTTATCACATACGTGATCGACTGTTTGTTGACCTTTCGGACTTTGCTGCAACTGTGTCACTGTGACATCTGCAGATACTGAGTGAACATAATAGGAACAATAGAGATAATAAATCAGCTTTATCTTTTAAGAACAGGAAAACAGAAAAGGTCAGAAGGTTAAGAGTTTACCTGTGGATAAATGTGTGCCTGTGTGTTTGTGTGTGCATTTTCAAAAACCATAATCAGACCTGGGGGGGAGAG